>JAYESA010000004.1:318330082-318415082 GCA_036927795.1 Iris macrosiphon
ATGACTAAACCATTTTTTTTACTCCTCTTAGTATATATGAGCTTTTCTCTCTCCTCTCTTTCTTCTTCTTTATTTTCATTTCCTTCTTCCTTGCTCACTTTTCCCTCACCCCCGTGCACCTCCCCTAGCCGAACCCTAACACCGAACCTAACTAGGAAGAGGTCGTTGGACTCTTAAACAAGTACATCTTGCTCAATAATGAACCTTAATTTTTGGATTTTTATATATATATATTTTTAAAAAAAATATTTGATGGAAAATATTCTTCTTGAGTTGCTGATCATATTTAGTTCTTGGAGTTTTAGATTTTGATGTATGAATTTTTTGTAGATCTGAATTTCAAGCTAGGATTTTCCATGGGTTCCTTGAGTTTTTCTTGATTGATCTATTAAAACTTTGTATTTTTGAAAACTATTTGTTCTTTAAGTTAGAGCATTTTATTTCATGCAAATTGGCTTTTGTTTTACTTGATTTGGAGTAAAAATGATATTTTTATGAAGAAAATAAATTTTAGTTTTTGGAGCTTTCGACCATGGCTTAATTTGCTATTGGGGAAAATAAATTCTTTATGTGGCCAGCGACCTATGCGACAGAGTGTGCTATGCTGCCCGAGAGGATTATGCAGCCTGAACTCCTTGTCGCATACTGATAGCATGCTTCCATCTCATTGGATGCATGACTGTTCATTACACAAAGTGTTCGGGAGCTAATCCTTGAACTGCTTGTGTTTTCACTCGCTGAATGAATAAAAAATTTGCTAAGTCCAGGAGGGGCATATATGCGAAAATCTGAGCATGTGACAAGCGGACTTATGCATCATTGGTACTATGTGCCTTTCCTCTTTTGCTACATAACTCTAATTCACCCTTGCACATCTTTTTATGATTCTTGTCTTTTCTCCCTGACACACTTTTTGGCATGTCACATCAATCACTTTATGTCACTTCACTGACACTTTATTATTGACCCATCACTCAGCACTTGCCCCTAGGAGTAGACTTTAACCCTGATCATGCGACAAGTGAGTCCATGCGACAATTGGGTACATGCGGCTAGTGAGTGCATGCGGCTAGTTGGTGCATGCGACAAGTGAGTCCATGCAGCCAGTGGGCGCATGTGGCTAGGAATTCTTGTGCTCATTTTGTGTTCCTTTTAATAATATCCTTCTAATAATTTTTTTGGTGATTATTGTTGTGTGCTTCCTTATGTCGATACAAGTTTATATTACTAGACAAGTTTTACATGTAAATTCATGAGATAATTTTATGTACAAGTTCATAATCCTCACGAAATCGTAGAAATATTTGTATATAAAAATCTAATGCATTTGGCATCGGGCAATCGAGTGTGAGTATTGTTCAATGTATCGCGTATTGTGAATATGATAACTCGTGAAAAGCTCGTACTCGTGACTCGTCATTCTAGGGAGTTCTCAAGTGTCCATGACTCGAGAACTTAAAATAATTTAGTAATGAGTAAACAAGATAAGATTTACCTAGATTATTTAGAGGAAAGAATATTACACTACCGGCTAACCATATCTCTAAGGGTCCCATGCAGCATGGACCAACCCTGCTAGGCAATGGCTCCATGACTGACCAAGTTTATGCATTCTGTGGCCCTTACAAGACATGTTTATATACAAGTTTATGTTACAAGACAAGTTTATAAAGGAAGTTTATGATTACAAGTTTAAGTTTATGCTTATAAGTTTAGTTTTTGTTTCTAACAAGTAACAAGTTATGTTATTATATGGTTGAATGTGCATTTAATTTTACTCGATAAGCGTACCCTTGGCCATCTGGGTTAACTACAGTGTCGATGGTAGCAATATTCTTAAAACATGCATTTAAAAATTAATTTTTGTGACAACCCTAGCTAGTTAATCGTAGCAAGACGTAAAGTTGTTTGGTCGTACGATGAATGATGTTACTTTCATTATAGCTCATTTTTTTAGTTTTATTTTCTTTCGGTGTGGGGTTAGGGTCCTAAGTTCTGCTCGGGTGAAGGTCTGTAACCCAAGTCCTTATTTGGTTTAAGGGTTATGGTCCCGATCCAGAGTAGTTACTATGCTCTCTTGTCGCTTGTCGCCTTACCTTTATTTTTGTACTTGTTATCAGCTCTTCCAGTATTATTCTTGAGACAAGTACATTGGTACCGTACAAGTCTCGATCAACATTTATTTTCTTTATGTCTCTTTCTGCTTATGTTGTGATGTGTTTGGTCTATCACCTTGAGCTCCTTTGTGGTACTTGTTGCTTGGGGTTCTGACCGCATTGTCTTTGCATGGCCAGGTTATCCCGAAGAGAACCAGGATCCACCATATTTTCAGCAAAATGGCTCGTACTCGGAGGACTGCGGCCGAAGCTCGCGAGTGAGTTTTCTTCTTTCATCCCTCGTCTTGATTACTTAATTTTGTGGTATTTAGCAAGGGGTAGGGTTAGCTCCTTATATTTTTTAGACTGCAGTCAATATAATATATATATTAGACCATGGATGGTATATTTGATCATGTATTATTATACTCTGCTAGTGCAACATTTTATATTTACTAGCTTCATGATCATATGTGACGTGTAATTTGGGACGCCTCCTTACTTTCATGTATGATATACTCTTATATTTGTGTTGTTGGATTGAGATAATAGGATTTGTCGGCTTAGGACTGACGTCGTAGCATGCTAGAGTTCACCAATTTGTCTTCTAGACAACCTTAGCACATTGAGGCCTACTTCGGTATTCTACAAGGTGAGGTTGGCCATGTCAGTCCCCGTATTTATTCAGTATTGTGGGAGCGGGGAGTGACAATTGACTAGCTTCACATCATGCTCGTTCATGTCTTCTGGAGAATCTGTCCACCATCGTTGTATTGTTTCGCCAATTTTGCTTTCGCTAAACTCTGAGTTAAATTTTTCGAGCGCCAATATCTGAAATCCTTCAAGTTCATACGACTCTATCACATTGCTCCGTCAAAACCGAATGTGTTCCTCTACTTGACCAATTTCTTCCTTGTGCTGCTAAAATTCGTGGTCGATGCTCGCTACTCTTCGATACATCTATCGCTCTCCCATGCGTGTCCCAACTGTTTGTTCCTTATGCTCAACTCTCTCTTTGTATTAATGAATGCTCCACTAACTTCCAAATTGCGTAGCGAACTCCGATATTCAGCTTTCTGACTGATCGATCTTATCTTGTTTCCAATGCTTGGTTCGTATCACTCCTTTGAATTCTAAATACTCGTTCCATTGCTTTTTTTGTTCTCGTCTAAAGAAACTTCCATTTATGCGATTCCATTCCTGATTGCTCAAATCCAACTCATCGAATAATACCTGAATCAAACTCCATTGCACCAATTTTTGACACAATCTCGCACTAGTCCATCTGTTGCGAGCAAACCTACCGCTTATATTATTCTGTACATTTTCAGATATGTATATCGTATTATCTAGATAGTGACCCTCATATACAGCATATACTTATTGGAGTTGGATTGGAGTCTACTTGGTACGTAGCTGGCCATTGCCACGTGGCCTAGTCCTGTGTATTTTGGGACTAGGACGTGACATAGTTTTTATGGTGGCCATTATCATGTAGCACGCATATACCACTTAGAAATAGAGTCGCTCTCGCGCTAGGTTTACTCTGCGTCGACGAACGTTTATTCCAAACCAACTATTCCATGGTGATCTTGCCGATCGCAACTTAACATTCGCTTGCTCAATGTTTTAAAACATAACTCTGCTGATGCAGATAAACCACTTGTATTTTTACTATCCGTATTCATTGCGGCAATTCCATTATTGTCCATCCAAACATTCTAACGCCTTGATCACTACGTGGTATACCATATACCACTTCGAATCAAACATTCAACTCAAACCCGAAGCAAAGTGTGAACCTATCGAACCATATCTCACCCTAAGTCTTGCTAATTCAATCATCGATGCGCACACTCTTGCCGTAGGAAAGGTGACACCGTCGCCTACATGAATGCACAATCTCAAACCGAACCAACTCTGATCTATATGAAGGTCACTGGCCAAGCCATAAAGGACTATCCAACTGCATTTTGATATGATCCAACGCTGAGTAGCTAGCCCGCTTAGTGGTCTCGAACTGCTAGTATCGTGCTCAAAGCACGTTACCATTTGTTTCCTCCATGACCGAACGGTCCCGGTGCCCCAGAGCCTATTTCGTTCGAGAAAACCAAACCATGCGGGCAATAGGTTATCCATTTCAATGCAATACTCCAACAAGGTAGGTATGAAGAGAGAATCGAGCCTTCTCGTCCACCAAACGATACTCGTCTCGATCCATCTAATTCACCATAACCATTCTCAACTTATAGCCCAAGGCACCATCCTCAAATTATCTTCACTTTTACCATACTGCTTCTCGACACAGTGCTCCGATTAGGTACAATATTCCTTCTTTTGAATGTTTCGTTGCTCAATGCCCTAGCAGTGGCACAATGTCCTCTCCGATGCAGTTGCCTGGTTTCGAACCACAATTGCACGCTTTGCTTGACAAAACATTCTGACTTGATACTCGTGCGCAATGCCCGCTCACCCTCTCATTGAAATATTTTTCTTCTCGAACCAAGATGATCCACTCAAGCTCCAACTGTCCAAACATAAGTCCAACTCAAGCCACAAATTCTATCCTTCCAAACAACGCACACTCTATGCACGCCATAGTACGATGATTCCAATGTTCAAGTTCCAAGTGTCCAACACATTACGTGTTTTCCAATTATTAGGCATGAAGGAGTAGAGGAGAAGGCACAATGCCCACTCACCAAGTTGAATCCGCTAGCACTCTACCTTTCTGATACGGCGGATTTCTTGAATCCGTGATCTGATGCAAAGCATGATCTATTCAATTGGTATGACCGTGCGAGCATATCGTGCTCTCCAAATCATCTGACCGATCGGACTAAGCAAGACAACATTATCGTTCCAATTCTGCTATCCTAGCACTTGCTCCGAACGATCACACTGATTCCATAGCACGACACCAATGCCTCAGCCTGTGCGAGGTGCTACTTTGATGGCACTAAACTCTGTACACTATCTGTACAAGAAAACCAACTTGAATCAATAATTTCTCCAATTTCAAATCTCAGCATAATGCACCGAGCGGTTGCGGGACATTGCAGTGGTGGCGGACGGACGCAGTGGCGGGACGCATGGTTCGCCGAGGGACACGGGGGCGAGTGTCTGGTGGTGGGTTTCGCGGGGGGGGGGGGGGACGCGGATGGGTAGGACGACCAGAGAGGGAGGGGGGTGCTGCCGAGAAGGAGGAGGGGTGGAGGGGTAGAAGGAGAAGGGGGGTATATGTTGGGAAGGGAGGGGTAGTTGTCTATTTTTTTTTTTTTTTTTTATTGGCTATCAACATAAAAATTGTTATATAGTTGAGGGTATCAAGTTAGTACTTATCAAAGTTGAGGGTATTAAGTTAGCACTTATCAAATTTGAGAAAATCAAGTTTAATATTTTGAATTGTTGATAGTATCTAGTTATAATTTAGCCTAAAAAAAGTATAAACTTTATATGGCTTCTCTTTCCCTCCCTGTCTCTATGTATACTATTTTTTTTGTATTATAACATACTAATATATTTTTAAAAATTACAAAAATCAAAACACTTGGTTGCTCAATGTTGCCCTACAGATTCTTGGGATGAAAATGTTACGGCCCAACCCCAATGATGTCATAATATTTTGGCTATTTTGAATAATAGTGAACACTTATTAGTTTTTTCCTAGTTGTAACAATATTACTTCGGAAGAAAATACTACAACAACAAATCTTATATGAATTGATATAAAAAAAAATCTCAAACAAATGCTACCTCCATGGACCATGAGAAACATGTTTCATAACATAACTTCCAACTTGTTCTAGTCCATGTCCATAAGAAACATGTTTTTGTTTTTTGATTTTTTTCCTCAAAATAAGAAACATGTTTCAATCTTAAAATTTTGTTAGTCCTATATATTAGTTACTTTCACATGTATTACACGTACAAATTTTGTTTATAATATTATTAAAAAATTAGATAAACATTTAAATTATGTTAGAATATTTTAAATATAATTTAAGTATAATTTTATTATAATTTATTATAAATATATTTTTAGAATTTTGGATATGTGTTTAATTAGATAATATTATTTAGTTAGTGTAAATATAATTTAAATAATGAATATATTTTAGATTATACATGTACAAGTAGTTAAAAGTTTTTTAGATTTGGAATTTGTTTCAGAAAGAACTACGATAGTTAATTTTTTTGATTTTTTTTAAAATTAATTAGTGATGATATACATATGACTTAGATGGCTCACTTTTGAGTCGTTTCTAAGTCACATTATATAATAGAAGATGTCCATTATACTCTTGCATAAATGAGTAACCAACTTGTAATTTTATTTTAAATTCCTTTGGTCTTGCTATAATGAAAAATATTACGCCATAATGGTCCAAAAGAAAAGAAAAAAAATACTATGCCATAAACTATTTTATATACCAAAAACAATTATAGTTACCGTAAATAACCATATATGTCACAAGGGTGACTAAAATTAGCATCTTTGTCGTATAGTGATTTTGGTTTTCGTCTTAATGTTTATTGAGACATACTATTTTAGACTTGTCCAACACTGCCACCATTAAAGGGTCCTTTTTCAAAATATGAAAAAGTACAACATATATCCCTAAATATATTAAAACTTTTTTTCCATATTTGGATTGAAAATATTATTCAATTTTCCAATCATAAATTCCAGTTTAGTGTAACAAAAATGGTAATAGTAAATATAACTAATTAGTAGTGTTTGGACCTTGAATTTTATACTGGATTATAATATAAGTCCGTCCAATTAAAAAATTTAGACCCAAATTTTTATTTTTGGTTATATTTTCATATTATATCATTAATATGATAACATGGACTACAATAAACACAAGATAAAAATGAGGGTATATATATTAAAAAAATGAAAAAAAAATTAGGATTTGAACTTTTTAATTTTAACAACTTAAAATCTAACATGGTATAAAATCCATGGTCTAAACCCTAATTAGCCCTAAATATAATAATAATAATATGAATAAGAATTTTCCATGATTGGAAATATATTATTTGAGGGCAAATCATAAATTCCAATATACTAGAACAAACATGGTAATAATAAATACAATAATAATAAAAATTAATATTTTAGCAAATATTTTCATTCAAGTTATAGAAACTAAGTATATACCTTAATTTTTTTTTAAAAACTAACAAATGCTCTCATTCCTTTGTGTAGAACAATTCAAAATTCAAGATATATTCCCAGATTTTCAACCAAAATTTTAGCTGATTTACAATGAATGAAGATATTTGTTAGTTTTTTAAAAACAGAAGAAATATATGCTAGTTTTAATATTTTGATTGGGAGTGTTTCCTAAAATATTTATAATAAAAAAATATAGATAAGAAGTTTTCGGACCGATTCAGGGCCGAGTTTCAGACGTCCGGTCCATTTAAAATTGTTCATTAAATTTAATATGGATAGTCAGTTAATTACGTGTACAAAAAATTAAAGGACATTAATGTTTGCTCTTTTCAAGATGTAAAGAATTAATATATTTAGTTCTTTTCAAATAATAAAAAATAAATTGTTTATTGTTTGTCTTTTCAAATAGTATAAAATATGTACAAGATACGTACATATATACTAGTTTTGCCTATTTTGAAGATACTAGTTAACACTTATTAGGTTTTTCCTACTTGTAACAATATTACTTCGATAGGAACATTAAACAAAATAACAAAAATCCATCTTATATAGATTGATATAAAAGAACATTAGATTTATATAAATTCTCAAACAAATGCTACCTCCATGGACCATGAGAAACAAGTTTCAAAACATTACTTTAACTTTCTCTAGTCCATGTCCATAAGAAAAATGATTTTGCTTTGTTTTGTTTTGTTTTCAAAATAAGAAACATGTTTCAATCTTTGAAATTTTGTTAGTCCTCTGTCATTACATTATATGTTGATTATACTCGTGCATAAATGCTTAACCAACTTGCCATTTTAGTTTAGATTCCTTTGGCCCTGCTATAGTGAAAATATTACGCCATAATGGTCCATAAGAAAAAAAATATTATGCCATAAAATATTTTAATACCAAAAACAAATATAGTTGCCATAAATAACCATATATGTCACGAGGGTGACTAGAACTAGCATCTTTGTCGTATAGTAATTTTGGTTTTCGATTTTAATATTTATAATAAGTCATACTATTTTAAACTTGTCCACCACCATTAAAAGGGATCTTTTCAAAAAATATGAAAACGTACAACATATATCCCTAAATATATTAAAACTTTTTTTTCCATCTTTGGATTTGGAATATTTTTCTAACTTTCCAATCATAAATTCCAGTTTAGCGTAACAAAAATGGTAATAGCAGATATAAGGACTAATTAGTGTTTAGAGTTTGAATTTTATGTCGATTTAGAATTTAAGTTATGTGTACAATTAAAAATTTTGGACCAATTTTTTTTTTATTTTTTGGTTTTACTTTTCATATTATACCTTTAGTATGAGTACAAGAATAACAATAAACACAAAATAAAAATAAAAGTATAATAAAAAATAAAATAACAAAAATAATAGAATGCAAAATTTTCAATTTAAAGTCTAATCTGATATAAAATCCACGGCCTAAAGCCTGATTAGCCCTAAATATAATCATAATCTGTATACGAATTTTCCATGATTGGTAATATAGTATTTGATGACAAATCATAAATTCCAATATACTAGAACAAATATGGTATTGAAAATACAATAATAAAGAAAAATATAGATAAGAAGATTCCAGAACGAGAAAAAATTAGACTACTAAAACAATTAAAGATTCCAATTTCCTCGGGCCATTAATTATTGGTTCCCTGCTAATCTCGTCCAAGCTTCTCGCGTCTTCGAATATTCTCCTGAAATTCAAACACACACTGTCTCTCTCTCCAGAACATCCTATCCATCCCTCCGCACCGTCCATTCCAAACCAATCCAACGGCCAGAACCCGTGCCTAATTTCGTAATTCCGCTCCGTCCCGACTTCTATTTATACTCCGCTCCCTCCGCCCTGCCAAACACCTCCCAATTAGAAGCGTTATCAATCAATATTGTTTTTAATTAACATTCCCTTTCCATTAGTTTAGCTCTCTCTCTCTCTCTCTCTCGATGGCGCCACAGGAGGTTTTCGACGTGATCCAGACAAAGCAGGCGATGGCCGGAGCTAGGAGGGCCTACGTGACGTTCCTGGCCGGCGACGGCGACTACGTGAAAGGCGCCGTCGGACTGGCCAAGGGGCTGAGGAAGGTCGGGTCAGCGTACCCGCTCGTGGTCGCGGTCCTCCCCGACGTTCCGGTGAGCCATCGCGAGCTCCTGCTGTCGCAGGGGTGCATCGTGAGGGAGATCGATCCGGTCTACCCTCCGGAGAACGACACGAGGTTCGCCATGGCGTACTACGTCATCAACTACTCCAAGCTGCGCATTTGGAACGTGAGTACAAAAAATAATAATCAGTGATCTACGTTTGCCTTTGGTTTCTAGTTCAGAAAATTGCGTATATATGTAGCATCAAACTTCTTGGTTGAAATTCCGCTGAGAGGATGTAGTTTAGTGAAAATTTAATCTGATCTCTAAAATGTCCTTCGGACGTATGTTATATTTAAATACTTATTTTGTGTGTTGCACAAAGTAGGACCCTTTTTTAGGATTTGAATTTCTTAAGGGTGGCGTTTTTTTTAGATTCGGTGATACGCAAGGGGAGCGTATTTTCAATGGTTAATTTAATATGTGATTATTTTAGCGACAAAATTGTGCTTTTAGTGACGAATTAGACTTCTAATGACGAAATTTAGTGATTTTTTTACTTCCAGTGACGAATTTTTGTGTTCCAAAAAACTATTATTATGCACAAAATATGTATGCTTTTTTTGCGCAAAATATATCCAATTTTTTTTTACCCGGTGAATCAATTAACATGTTTTTTAATGGACGTTTTAGTTGCAAATTTTATCATCTGAGAGGAATAGTAATAAATTTTGATGCTTATTATGCAATTTTTTGTTTCTAATTTATTGAGTTGGACTTGAGCGAATATATTTTATTTTGTTTTATTTTTATTATTTTTGCTGTTCAGTTTGTGGAGTATAGCAAAATGATTTATTTGGACGCTGACATCCAAGTCTACGACAACATCGACCACCTGTTCGATCTTCCCGACGGACATTTCTATGCGGTCATGGACTGCTTCTGCGAGGCCACGTGGAAGCACACGCGTCAGTACCGGATTGGCTACTGTCAGCAGGCCCCCCAGAAGGTGACGTGGCCTGCCGAGCTGGGCCCTCCGCCTGCGCTCTATTTCAACGCCGGCATGTTCGTTTACGAGCCCGATCTTCGCACGTGCGAGTCGCTGTTGTCGACTGTGCGCGTCACTCCACCCACCCTCTTCGCGGAGCAGGTGAGTGAAATTAATGCAAGTTTTCATAAAAATAGAAGAAAATTTATGTAAATTGGTACTAATTATTTTTTAAAATTATTTTTAGGATTTCCTGAACATGTTCTTTAGAGATATTTACAAACCGATCCCTCCGTTGTACAATCTTGTCCTGGCTATGCTGTGGAGGCACCCGGAGAACGTGGCGCTGGAGAAGGTCAAAGTTGTCCATTACTGTGCTGCGGTGCGTATATGTAAAAAAAATTTATTATTTTGTATTTTTAATTTTGTCCTATTTTTGCAAATTTAATAAATAATTGAGTATGTTTATGCATAATTGCAGGGTTCTAAGCCATGGCGTTACACTGGAAAGGAGGAGAACATGCAGAGGGAGGACATCAAGATGCTGGTGAAGAAGTGGTGGGACGTGTACAACGACGAGACGTTGGATTACAAGCCCCCTGCTGACGTGGACGGCGGATGCGTGGTGATGGACATTGTGGACAGACGTCCGTTGGCGGAGGCAATGGCGGAGGCTGGCGCCGTTAAGTATGTTACGGCACCGTCAGCCGCTTGACAATATATTTTGGGGAGGTTTGTGGTGGTAATGATGCTGGGTCTCTTTTGTTTTGGGTCGGGGTATTGTAGTAGGTACGTACCTCCTATTTTTATTAAACATGCGATTTTGGAAGACCTTTTTAGCTTTTTAGCATAAAACAGGCTCTTGAAAATGATGTAATAACATGTGTTCATCATTTTTCAATGAAGTGTGTTATTATCTGGAAGTTTATTTGTGAAAGTTGCCATTGATTTGGAGGTTATATTTGTGTGTTTCTGTTTGTCTAAACACATGTAGATCAAATAATACAGACAACAACAACATAATCTATGAAATATAGATCAAATAATATAGATCAAATAATACAGACACTACAACACAGTACTTGTGTTGACTCTCCAAAATGGTAAAACAGTGCGTGCACAATGGTAAAACAGTGTTGACTTTCCAAAATGCGCACTCTCGAAACCGTTTCTAAACTCTATAAATAAATATTTTGTACAACCATTAAAATCCTGGCTACCTACAACACACACACAAAGAGGAGCACACACAGACAAATAGAGAGAAAGGTTTTTGAAATTCAAAAGCAGAATGAAAGAAATAAAAACTTTCTTATTGTTCAACTCTCCAAGTTATTCGCAACATTTTCTACAAATCTCTATCGTCGTGTGCAAATCTCCGTCGCCGTGTGCATTTTTTTATCGTCGAGTAATCCAATATCAAATCTCTACTACTATAATTTTTCAGAATCAATTACACCTAGATTTCTGTTTAAAATATTTTTATTTATTTTCAACAGTTTGTAACACAAAAATTACGTATAAACTTTTTTTCGCAAATATTTGACACCTTTTATATTCGTCGAAACTAGCATTTATGTGTTTTTGTTTATCTAAACAGATATAGATCAAATAATACACACTACAACACACATAATAATCTATCTATGAGATCAAATAAAACAGACACTACAACACACTTGTTTGTATACTCAGTTATATATAACCTCCAAATCAATAGCAAATTTCACAAATAGATAATAACACACTTCATTGAAAAATAATGAATACATGTTACATCATTTTCAAACATCATTTTCAAGAGCATGTTTTATGCTAAAAAGCAAAAGGTCTTCCAAAATAATTATATTTTGCTTGCTTTAATAAAAATAGGAGGTACCTACTATAACTGAGTATACAAACAAGTGTGTTGTAGTGTATCCCACGTTCTGCATGAGTGGGTGCACAACTTACTGTCTACTTGACACGTAGCTTCCTATACGAAAAAACATAGGTCGTGGGGACAGTTATTTGTACATCTTTCACGAGAAGTACGACATGTAAGACACGCATTCATAACTACTCACTGTCGGTTAGGATAATATACGCACTTTAGAAGTCGTCTGGAGACTGGCGCATTTTTGCTCAGGCTTCTTGGTCACATTAGCGACCATGGCTTGCTTCCATTTCGCATCGCGGTTGCTGTTACCGCTATTGGTGTTGTTGCTGTTGTTGGGGCACTTACCCTTTTTCTAAGTAGCAGGGATATGGATTTCTAAGTGTTGGGCGTCTTTGAGCTTCTTTTCAGCATTGATAGCGCTTATAATGAAAGTTGTCCAGTCTTTGAACCGTCTATCGTGCATCCAGAGGCTGACCGTCGAAAGCATATTTTTTCGGCACATCTCCATTAGTGGGTGTCACGACCCGCACCCGAAAATCGGGCATGAGCCGTGGGTACGTCCAGCCTACGCCGCAGAATCGGCGGTAGAACACTGTAAAGGTCCATTCTAGGTCAACCATCTATCTATATATCTCACAAAAAAATCTGCCATGATACTCAATCACAAAATCTAGGGGATGAATAAAAGCACGATATTATATCAAAAAGGAAACCAAACCAAAGAGAGCAAGACAATATCCAAAAATATACAGTCAAAGGCCATAATAGCTACAACATCTCACAGCATCGAAAGAATAAGTACAATCATCCAAAATAACAACTGGGAACAACCCAGGAACCCACCTAGCTAACTAGGGCGCTAACGGCGTCTCCTCGGCGCACTCCTCCTCGATCTCGGGGTCACAACCCTCGTCAACACCCGGCCCGTAGAACGTCGGGCAATAGTCCTCAGGATCCTCTGGAAAAAATATGCCCAGTCAGGACTGGAGCGAAGTACAAAACTCTGAAAGCAACTCCAAATACATGGTAAGGTGTATATGACGAGCAATAGAAAAGTATACAAGATACAAAGAAAATAAATATATGCTGGAGCACAATAAGTAGCTGCAATATAAACTGGAGAACAATACAAGTAGTAGAAAAGTAACTGCATGTGAGAAACATGAATACTAGCTAAGTGCCTTGAGCACAAGTTCGTTATGTGATCGGCTTAGGTTGCACATAAAAAATACTACGATAACTCCGTTATACGTGAGTTGCATAACCGACATACACATGAATACTGTTTGGCTTTGATCACATAACCAACTCCTACTCCCCTCCTCTACTAATACCATTGGATCCAACCATAACACGCTACGTACATGATAATAGCTGGCGCACACGAAGGCGAGAGCACAAGAAGCATATGATAGCACATGAGAATCAATACCCGAAGCACATGATTAAATACACATGATAGAGTACCCGCTGAACACGGTAAGGGGATAGCATCTCATGACGGGATCCACTAGTACCAGCTCGTGTAACAATGTTTCAGAATCAAGTATTACAGTTCTAGAATAGGTGATATAAACGCTATCATGAAATGGAAACTATCAGAGGTAGGTACTCGCCTGATGCCCTGAGCAACTGATGAGGATCGAGATCCGGACCGGTGTCGCAAGAACCTAATTCGAAAAGTAGAATTAAACAGGGTTCTAAGGATTTAAACTGATATAAAATAATTAAAAACAGGCTTCTAGGGCTATTCTAGGTCGAACGGGTCAAAACGGTGAAATTCGGGTTAAAAAGTCAACCCGGGGTCCAAAAAGTCAACTCTAGGTCAAAAGTAGGTCAAATATTGACTTTTATGGTCAACGAGGACAATTATGGTTAAAGCTAGGTCAAACTAGGGTGCCCCTGAAATTCTAGGTCAAACCGAGCTCATTAAGCTAGAAAACTCACAAACTCGCCTAATCGAGATACCGGGATACCCTCGGTATCCGATACCTCGCCCTAGGCCACGCACCCCGCCTAAACCCGCTAAAACCTATGCTAGCACGCGTAAATATATATACATAAGCATATAAAAATCATTCCAATACATTTCCTAGGCTAATGCTCAAATACCCCGCTCGAAACTCAATACCTTGGATATCTCAAGGTATTGAGATACCGCTCTCAAACCCCTCTAACTAGCTATCTAGCTAATAATTATACACCTAGTTATTAATCTAGGCTAGGAAATATATATATCTACCATATATTTATATATCTAAGTACCTATGTACATATATATATAGATATCCACACACACATATACAAATACCCATTACCTTACCTATATATAAATATATAACTATAGGTATATAGATATCTATATCTTAGATAGATACATATCTAATACCTATCTATTACCTATCTAGTTAACTATCTAATCTATTATCTATCTATCTATCTATAAATCTACTTATCTATCTATCTATCTATCAATCTATCATATATATCCATCAACCTATCCATACATATATCTAACTATGAGTAAATATATCTATACACATATAGATAGATATATCTATCTATCCATCTACCTATCTAGTTAATCTATCTAGCTAACTATTATCTCCCTCTATCTCACTACTACCCGCTGCTTGCTGCTCGAGCTTGACTTTACTGCTGCTGCTGCTCCCTGTTATTGTTGCTGCTGCTGGTGCTTCATATTCCTGCTGCTACTGCTGTGCTGCTGCTGCAGTGTAGCAGCAGCTGCTGCCACTGCTTGCTGTTCTCTTCCTCCCCTCCAACTCACATACACACACACCCACACTCCTATATACATACATATATATATATAACTATATATATATACATACATATATCTATATATATATACTACTAGATAGATATATATACACACACTTATATATACTCTCTAACACTCACACTAACACACTCACAAACACTAATACACACACACACACTTAAACACACATCAACACACACACACATATAAATATACATAGCTATATATATATATATATATAGAAACCTATTTATATATATATACACACACTCAATATATATATACACATACACATTTAAATATATATATACATATACACACCCAAGCACACTTATACATATACATACATATATACATAGACATATACATACACAAACACATAGATATAAATACACACATATATATATAAATATATACACATAAACACACATACAAATATATATAAATATATATATATATATATATATATATATATATATATATATATATAGACATATATAAATATATATATAAGGACACAAACATCACTCAACCACAACGCACAACCACGCACACAACACTCTCCAACGCACGCCCAACGGCCCCGACACACATCAACACCCTAAAATATATAAAATATAACTCAAAAATTCTAGCACACACTCCCCGATACTAACCCAACGCGCGCACAAGCCCGAAACAAGGAAACCACGCCGAAATGGCCGTTCGGTCATTTCGACGAACACGTGGTGTGCGGTTCGGAAAACCTTCTGAAACGTACACCAAACGAACTCAGAATCGGCCCAAAATTTATCCACGCGCTCTAAACGATGCCTAGATCCTAAAAAAAGTGCTACCGTGTCGATTTTAGGCCCGTGGCGGAAACGCGCACGCACTTAGAATCGACGACGACGAAAATTCCTAAATTTGCCCGAAACGCCGATTTTTCCGCGACACGACTTTCCGTTTCTGAACAGAGACACGCACTCACCCTCAAGACACCCGACAATGTCTACCTAGGTCCGTCTAACCTAGAGCATCACCCAAATTGGGCCAAATTCGGATTCCACCCGAAATCGACATAAAATCTAATGTCAAAGTCTCTAAACTCATCCAAACTAGTTCCAACTTCCTCCCACGGGTAGGCTTAGGGTCTAGGAAGGTTCTACAATACTAATTAAACTATATAAAAATAATTAGCAAGAGAAAAGTTAGGGTTTACCTCTTGGGAGTTGAAATTCTAAGGCCAAAGTCTCCGATCTACTTGGAATCACCTCCCTCAAGCACCAAGCCACCAAATCTAGCCTCCACACTAAATCTAGGCTCCACACACCTAGGTTAGGGAAAATGCAAGGTGAGGGTTAGCATAAAGAAGAAGGAATGGAAGAAAGAAGGAAGAAAAAGGAAGAAGAACTCACATTGAAGAAGAAGGAAGAAGAAAGAAGAAGTGGAGAAGAAGAAGAAGTGAAGAATATGAAGAGGGAGAAGGGGCTGCTGATCTTGCTGCGCTCACGGTCTGGGAGGGGGTAGGTAAGGGCCGACCATGCTATTAAAGGGATTACACTAATTTTCAAATGCCCAAAACGCCCCCTCTCACTTGGTTTTGGGTTCCGGGTTCCAAAAGCACTCAAACTAACTCCAAATCTCTCCAACTAATCCACTAAAAATATAATAAATATTTCTAAGCCCCAAAATAATTTTCACAAGGGTGTTGGTCGGGTCGGACATGGGTCCACTAGGGTCTGACATGGGTCCAGGCTAGCCAAAACCCTAAAACAATAATTAAAAAAATAATACAAGCACTAAATAAATATAAATATAATTAATTAAATACAATACACAATTTACCAAATAAAAAAAAATAACCCTATTTTCTAGAATTGGGTAGTGACAAGCCTACCCTCCTTAAAATAATTTCGTCCTCGAAATTAAAAGACGAAACTAGGACATGAATGCAAAGAAAGAACTATACCTCAGGGCTCGAAGAGATAGGGGTATCGCTCGTACATTTCATCCTCCCTCTCCCAGGTCGACTCACCAGGAGAGTGATGCCTCCACGCGACGCGAACCAAAGGAATAGTCTGGTTCCTTAACACCTTCTTCCGCCGATCCAGAATCTCCACCGGCTGCTCTGGATAGCTAAGAGTAGGGCCCACCGCGAGCTCCGATTGATCCAATACGTGACTGGGGTCCGCCACGTACCGTCTCAACTGCGACACGTGGAACACATCATGAACTCCCTCCAGCGTAGGTGGCAACTCAAGCCTATACGCCACGGCGCCGACCCTCTCAAGGATACGGAAGGGTCCGACGAAACGTGGGCTAAGCTTCCCGCCTCCACCGAAGCGAATAGTGCCCCGCGTCGGAGAAATCCTCAGGAACACCAGATCTCCAACCTAGCACAAACAAGGTCTCTGCACTTAGTCTAAAATAAGCAATCACAAGCAAACACAAGAACAAAATCTAGATTCTAAGCTATACCTCGAACTCCAAAGGTCTCCGGTGACTATCGGCCCAATGTCCTGTCCTGTGCCACCCGAAGTCTATCTCTAATGAGCTTGACCTTCTCCGCTGCATCAACCACCATCTCTGGGTCAAGCAAAGCTCTCTTGCCTACATCATCCCATGATAACGGAGTGCGACACCTCCGTCCATACAATGCCTCAAAAGGTGACATCTCGATACTGGATTGGTAGCTGTTGTTGTAAGCAAACTCTACCAAGTGCAAGTGATCCTCCCAAGAGCCTCTGAAATCCAAAACACAAGTGCGAAGCATGTCCTCAAGTGTCTGAATGGTCCTCTCTGACTGACCATCTGTCTGTGGGTGATACGTACTACTAAACTTGAGCTGGATGCCCAAGCTAGCCTGCAGACTCCTCTAGAAATGCGAAGTAAAGCGACTGTCCCGATCTGATACTATGCTCACAGGAACTCCATACAGTCTGACTATCTGGCGCACATACATCTCTGCTAGTCTCTCTGTAGACGTACCCACTTTGAATGGTAGAAAGTGGACCAATTTGGTCAACCTGTCCACGATGACCCAAATCGCATCCTTCCCGCCTGGAGAACGGGGAAGTCCAGAAACAAAATCCATGGTCACATGCTCCCATTTCCACTCCGAAATGGGTAACGGCTGGAGTAATCCTCTTGGCCTCTGCCTCTCCGCCTTCACCTGCTGGCACACTAAGCATCGGGATACGAAGCGTGCTACCTCTCGCTTCATCCCGTACCACCATACATGCTGTCTCAGATCTCTATACATCTTGTTGGAACCTGGATGCATAGAGTACTGGGATCGATGCGCCTCCTGGAGAACCTCCTCGCGCAACGACCCACTCGGCACACACAACTTGGTACCGTGCCGCAAAGAACCATCATCAGCAATGGTAAAGTCATCTGATAAACCCATATGAACCTGCGCCCTGATGCTCCTCAGGGACTCATCCTCAAACTGTGTAGCCCTGATCCGGTCTACCAACTCTGACTGAATCTGCAGTCCCCACATCTGCATCTCAACTCCAGGCACTATCACCTCAATGCCCAAGCTCTCTAGATCTGCCAGAAGATAACGATCTGTAGTCAGGCACATAGCTATCGAATACCTGCTCAACGCATCCGCAACTACGTTCGCCTTCCCTGGATGGTACTACAACGATATATCGAAGTCTTTCATTAACTCCAACCATCTCCTTTGCCTCATGTTCAGCTCTTTTTGGGTAAACACATACTTCACGCTCTTGTGGTCTGTGAAGATCTCCACACGCTCTCCGTATAAATAGTATTTCCACAACTTCAGAGCAAAAATGACCACTGCCAACTCCAAATCGTGGGTAGGGTAATTCTTCTCATGAGGACGTAATTGCCTAGAAGCATAGGCAATCACCCTCCCATTCTGCTGCAACACACAACCCAATCCCTTCCCCGATGCATCACTATAGATGGTGAATCCTCCAGAACCTGATGGCAACGTCAACACTGGAGCTGTCGTCAACCTCCTCTTCAGCTCATCAAAGGCGATCTGGCACTCCTCTGACCAAATAAACTCCACGTCCTTCCTGGTCAGCCTGGACAACGGCTCTGCAATTCTGAAAAAATCCTGAACAAATCTCCTGTAGTAGCCTGCCAGCCCCAGGAAACTCCTGACCTCGGCTACTGAACTCGGAGCACTCCATGCCTCAACTGCCATGATCTTTCTCGGATCCACCGAGATACCCTCTCCAATCAACACATGACCAAGGAATTCAACCTTGTCAAGGAAGAACTCACACTTCGAGAGCTTTCCATAAAGCTTCTCCTTCCTGAGAGTCTCCAACACTATCCTCAGATGCTCCTCGTGCTCCTCTGGGGTCTTCGAATACACCAAGATATCATCTATAAACACCACCATAAACCTGTCCAGATGCTGATGGAATACCTTGTTCATCAGATTTATGAACACTGCCGGGGCATTAGTCAACCCAAACGGCATCACCAAATACTCATACTGTCCATATCTGGTCCGAAAAGCTGTATTCGGAATATCCTCCTTCCTGACCTTCACCTGGTGGTAGCCTGTCCTCAGATCAATCCTGGAAAATACCCTCGCTCCGCTCAACTGGTCAAAAAGATCATCAATACGCGGTAGCAGATACTTGTTCTTGATTGTGAGGTTGTTCAGAGCCTTGTAGTCGATACATATCCGTATCGACCCATCCTTCTTCGACACAAAAAGTACCGGAGCACCCCACGGAGAAGAACTAGATATGATAAATCCCTTGTCCTGAAGCTCATCCACCTGCTTCTTCAACTCTATCAGCTCACTGTTGCTGACTCTATAGACGTGCTGGGATATCGGCTCCGCGCTTGGCACCAAGTCTATAGAGAACTCCATGTCTCTGTCCGGAGGTAACCCTGGCAACTCCTCCGGAAAGACATCCATATACTCCTCTATCAGTGGATATAGCAATCTCGGCTCTACCACCAGGGCTCCGCAGAAGACTCCCTCGGTCTGCTCCGCTGCTCCTCTGGCAAACTGAAACTCTGGCTCACCCGGCGGACTAAACAAAACTCTGCCTCTACGACAATCTATACTAGCACAATGCATACTCAACCAATCCATCCCGAGTGCAATATCGTAGCTCGGAAGTGGCATTACGAGTAGGCACACACTCAACTCCCGGCCTCCCAAGGTAACTCTTCGGTCTCTGCAGATATCATTGACTAGGATGATACCACCCCCGGTCGTGATCTTGCAGAGTCTAGCTAAAGGTTCAGCAACAAGATGGTGTCTAACAGCAAAAGATACAGACACAAAGCTATGAAAAGTACCGGAATCAAATAAAGCAAGTGCTGGAATGGAATCAAGAAGAATAGAACCTGAGATCACATCACCAACTAGCTCAGCCTCGTCCACGGTCAGGGCAAAAGCTCGCCCCTACTGTCCTCCTCGGTGCTGCTGCTGGTGCTGGGCGAACCTTTGCTGCTGAGTCTGCAAAGGCTGTCCTCTCTACTGCGCTACAGGTGCTCTGGCTGGTCCCCCTCTGAGCGGCTCCTTCGTCCTGAGCTGTATGGGCAAGCGCTGAAGGACAATCCTTCAGCTGGTGATCTGCTGCGCCACACAATAAACATCTGCCCAGCCTCTTTCTGCATATGTCCCATCCGTGCCCTGGCTTCCTACAGAAAGGGCAAACGATGGGCTGCCTCTGGCACTGCTGCTGACCCTGCCTCTGCTGCTGGGGCGCCTACCGGAATGGCGCAGGACCCTGACCCTGGTGCTGCTGGGTCTGCTGGAATGGCCTCTTGGCTGGGCCTGCACTGCTGCCTGCTCCGGAAGTGTCTCTGTCCCTCTTCGTCTTTAGCTCCAAATCATCCTCAGCCCTCTGAGCATCGCTGACAATCTGCTCGAAGGTCGCCTCGCGGTCACTCCTAGTCAAGGACTTGACCGCTATGACCAAGCCCTTGCGAAACTTTCGCGCCTTCGCTGCCTCAGACAACCCCTCAACAATTCTGCCCAGACGGCAGAACTCCGCTGCATACTCGTCCACTGACATACTTCCCTGGACGAGCGCCTCGAACTGACTCTCTAAAGAACTGAGAGCCACATCCGGGAAGAACTTTTCCTTAAAAAGCTTCTTGAAAGCCTCCCAAGTCAGTCCCGGAGCTGCTATCTGCGTATTCGTGTGGTACCAAGTGAGGGCAAGGTCGAACATCTGGCTGCCCGCTGCCTCGATCTGCATGCTGGCTGGGATCATCGCCAGCCGAAAGATGCCCTCTATATGCTCGATCCAGTCGTCGGCGTACATGGTCACCTCTGTGCCGCGGAACTCCTTGGACCGCATCCTCTGAAAATCGATAATAATGCCCGGCCTAGGATACTGAGCCTGCTCTGGCGGTGGCTGGATCTGAGCGACTCTGTCGACCGCTGTCATAGCCACCTGATGAGCATTCTCAATGCCCATCCTCATAATATCTGCCTGGCGGTACTGCGCATCCATCATCTCTCGGAAGAATGCGAACAACTGCGTGGCATCTACTGGCGCAGGCGGTGGTGGAGGAGGTACCACCGGAACAACTAGGGTGGCTCTCGGATCAATGGGAGTAAGAGGATCTCCGAGAGAAACTGACGCTCCCTCAACCGCAGGAGTGGCGAGTGGAGCGGTAGCGGCTGCCGAAAGTCGAGCAGGTCGAGAGGTGGCAGACCTCTCGGTGGCAGCTGCTGGGACGGTGCGCTGAGATCTGGTCTTCAGAGGCATCCTGAACACATATAAAAAAAAGTCAATACAATGCAAGAAACGATATCATCAAAGAAGGACATCAATATTACAAAAGAAAACAATTTTCAGAAAAATTAAGATAGCAAAAGAAATCAGGAAGGGTCCTAGTTGTGATTGAGCACACTCTTTCTCAGCCTATCTCCTATATCCTATTGCAGGTAAACCTAAAAACTAGACCTGCATGGGCCACCACCAAAAATGTGTCACGACCCGCACCCGAAAATCGGACATGAGCCATGGGTACATCCAGCCTATGACGCAGAATCGGCGGTAGAACGCTGTAAAGGTCCGTTCTAGGTCAACCATCTATCTATATATCTCACAGAAAAATCTGCCATGACCTCTCCAAAAGGAGGGCAACCACGCAATATATATATGAATAATCCTCTCCAAAAGGAGGGCAATCACGCAATATATATATGAATACTCAATCACAAAATCTAGGGGATGAATAAAAGCACGATATGATATCAAAAAGGAAACCAAACCAAAGAGAGCAAGACAATATCCAAAAATATACAGTCAAAGGTCATAATAGCTACAACATCTCACAGCATCGAAAGAATAAGTACAATCATCCAAAATAATAACAGGGAACAAACCAGGAACCCACCTAGCTAACTAGGGCGCTAACGGCGTCTCCTCGGCGCACTCCTACTCGATCTTGGGGTCACAACCCTCGTCAACACCCGGCCCGTAGAACGTCGGACAATAGTCCTCAGGATCCTCTGGAAAAAATATGCCCAGTCAGGACTGGAGCGAAGTACATAACTCTGAAAGCAACTCCAAATACATGGTAAGGTGTATATGACGAGCAATAGAAAAGTATACAAGATGCACAGGAAATAAATATATGCTGGAGCACAATAAGTAGCTGCAATATAAACTGGAGAACAATATTAGTAGTAAAAAAGTAACTGCAGGTGAGAAACATAAATACTAGCTAAGTGCCTTGAGCACAAGTTCGTTATGTGATCGGCTTAGGTTGCACATGAAAAACAATACGATAACTCCGTTATGCGTGAGTTGCATAACCGACATACACATGAATACTGTTTGGCTTTGATCACATAACCAACTCCTACTCCCCTCCCCCACTAATACCATTGGATCCAACCACAATACGCTACGTACATGATAATAGCTCGCGCACTCGAAGGCGAGAGCACAAGAAGCACATGATAGCACATGAGAATCAATACCCGAAGCACATGATGAAATACACGTGATAGAGTACCCGCTGAACACGGTAAGGGGGATAGCATCTCATGACGGGATCCACTAGTACCAGCTCGTGTAACAATGTTTCAGAATCAAGTATTACAGTTCTAGAACAGGTGATATAAACGCTATCATGAAATGGAAACTATCAGAGGTAGGTACTCGCCTGATGCCCTGAGCAACTGATGAGGATCGAGATCCGGACCGGTGTCGCAAGAACCTAATGCGAAAAGCAGAATTAAATAGGGTTCTAAGGATTTAAACTGATATAAAATAATTAAAAACAGGCTTCTAGGGCTATTCTAGGTCGAACGGGTCAAACCAGTGAAATTCGGTTAAAAAAGTTAACCCGAGGTCCAAAAAGTCAACACTAGGTCAAAACTAGGTCAAATATTGACTTTTACGGTCAACGAGGACAATTATGGTCAAAGCTAGGTCAAACTAGGGTGCCCCTGAATTTCTAGGTCAAACCGAGCTCATTAAGCTAGAAAACTCACAAACTCGCCTAATCGAGATACCGGGATACCCTCGGTATCCGATACCTCGCCCTAGGCAACGCACCCCGCCTAAACCCACTAAAACCTATGCTAGCACACGTAAATATATATACATAAGCATATAAAAATTATTCCAATACATTTCCTAGGCTAATGCTCAAATACCCCGCTCGAAACTCAATACCTTGGATATCTCAAGGTATTGAGATACCTCGGTATCTCAAGGTATTGAGATACCGCTCTCAAACCCCTCTAACTAGCTATCTAGCTAATAATTATACACCTAGTTATTAATCTAAGCTAGAAAATATATATATCTACCATATATTTATATATCTAAGTACCTATGTACATATATATATAGATATCCACACACACATATACAAATACCCATTACCTTACCTATACATAAACATATAACTATAGGTATATAGATATCTATATCTTAGATAGATACATATCTAATACCTATCTATTACCTATCTAGTTAACTATCTAATCTATTATCTATCTATCTATAAATCTACTTATCTATCTATCAATCTATCATATATATCCATCAACCTATCCATACATATATCTAACTATGAGTAAATATATCTATACACATATAGATAGATATATCTATATATCCATCTACCTATCTAGTTAATCTATCTAGCTAACTATTATCTCCCTCTACCTCGCTACTACCCGCTGCTTGCTGCTCGAGCTTACCTTTACTGCTGCTACTGCTCCCTGTTATTGTTGCTGCTGCTGGTGCTTCATATTCCTGCTGCTGCTACTCCTTGCTGCTGCTGTGCTGCTGCTGCAGTGCAACAGCAGCTGCTGCCACTGCTTGTTGTTCTCTTCCTCCCCTCCAACTCACAAACACACACACCCACACTCCTATATACATACATATATATATATATAACTATATATATATACATACATATATCTATATATATATACTACTAGATAGATATATATACACACACTTATATATACTCTCTAACACTCACACTAACACACTCACAAACACTAATACACACACACACACACTTAAACACACATCAACACACACACACACACACATATAAATATACATAGCTATATATATATATATATATATATATATATATATATATAAACCTATTTATATATATATATACACACACTCAATATATATATACACATACACATTTAAATATATATATACATATACACACCCAAGCACACTTATACATATACATACATATATACATAAACATATACATACACAAGCACATAGATATAAATACACACATATATATATATATATAAATATACACATAAAAACACATACAAATATATATAAATATATATATATATATATAGACACATATAAATATATATATAAGGACACAAACATCAATCAACCACAACGCACAACCACGCACACAACACTCTCCAACGCACGCCCAACGGCCCCGACACTCACCAACACCCTAAAATATATAAAATATAACTCAAAAACTCTAGCTCATACTCCCCGATACTAACCCAATGCGTGCACAAGCCCAAAACAAGGAAACCACGTCGAAATGGCCGTTCGGTCATTTCGACGAACACGTGGTGCACGGTTCAGAAAATCTCCTAAAACGCACACCAAACGAACTCGAAATTGGCCCAAAATTTACCCACGTGTTCTAAACGATGCCTAGATCCTAGATAAAGTGCTATCGCGTCGATTCTAGGCCCGTGGCGGAAACGCGCACGCACTTAGAATCGGCGATGACAAAAATCCCCAAATTTGCCGGAAATGCCCGTTTCTCCGTGATACGACTTCCCGTGTCCGAACGAAGACACCCACTCACCCTCAAGACATCCGACAACGTCTACCTAGGTCCGTCTAACCTAGGGCATCACCCAAATTGGGCGAAATTCGGATTCCACCCGAAATCGACACAAAACCTAATTCAAAGTCTCTAAACTCATCCAAACTAGTTCCAAATTCCTCCCACGGGTAGGCTTAGGGTCTAGGAAGGTTCTACAACACTAATTACACTATATAAAAATAATTAGCAAGGGAAAAGTTATGGTTTACCTTTTGGGGGTTGAAATCCCAAGGCCAAAGTCTCCGATCTACTTGGAATCACCTCCCTCAAGCTCCAAGCCACCAAATCTAGCCTCCACACTAAATCTAGGCTCCACACACCTAGGTTAGGGAAAATGCAAGGTGAGGGTTAGCATAAATAAGAAGGAATGGAAGAAAGAAGGAAGAAAAAGGAAGAAGAACTCACCTTGAAGAAGAAGGAAGAAGAAAGAAGAAGTGGAGAAGAAGAAGTGAAGAATATGAAGAGAGGGAAGGGGCTGCTGCTCTTGCTACGCTCACGGTCTGGGAGGCGGTAGGTAAGGGCCGGCCATGCTATTAAAGGGATTAGACTAATTTCCAAATGCCCAAAACGCCCCCCTCTCACTTGGTTTTGGGTTCCGGGTTCCAAAAGCACTCAAACTAACTCCAAATCTCTCCAAATAACCCACTAAAAATATAATAAATATTTTTAAGCCCCAAAATAATTCTCACAAGGGTGTTGGTCGGGTCGAACATGGGTCCACTAGGGTCTGACATGGGTCCAGGCTAGCGAAAACCCTAAAACAATCATTAAAAAAATAATACAAGCACTAAATAAATATAAATATAATTAATTAAATACAATACAATACAATACACAATTTACCAAAAAAATAATAATAACCCTATTTTCTAGAATTGGGTAGTGACAGTGGGGCCTCAGGATTGTCGGGGGCAACCTTAGCGCTGTTTGTCGGAATCGCTCGATGTAATTTTACATCAGTTCCCTTTCTCCCTAGACGACATCCATCTGAGAGGACATTATCATATCATTTCCCGCCTCCTAAAATCTATTGAGGAATAGACTCTTGAGGTCATCGAATGATGAGATATAATTATCTTCGAGACTGCAAAACTAGTCGAAAGCTACCCCCGCTAATGTCCGACGAAGAGTCTAGTAAGGATAGCATCACTGCGGGACAGGTGTCCCATTGTAATCTCGAAGTAACTCATGAAACGGCAAGGGAAGGACTTATCGTCAAATATTTTTATGTTGAAGGGCATGTATTTGGGTGGATAAGGTACATTCCTCCATTCTATCGGGTATGGTCGTCGTACCCCAAGATTGCGGAGTGAGTCCCGATTGCCCATGGAGTCTATGTGAGCCCGGAGTTCCCGGACCTCCTTCATTGCTTCTTTGGCCTCATCTCCTACAGAAGGTGCAGACGATCTAGACAGGTGAGGAGTACTACCCACGGGTAGGACATTTGTGTTTGAATTCCCGTTGGTCCCAGGGTCCAAGTTTGCTTGTCCAGGGGTCCTCGCTGGTTGAGAAGTCATATTTGCTTTGATTTCTAGTATGGTCTGGGTTAAGACTTGCATTGATGCACCCATCGTCTGCATCATGGCCTCGAGGGTCTCGAGGCACTGGCGGTCACTGGGGCCTTCACGGTCGTCATCGGCCATGTATATCGTCCTCACGTGGAAAGAGATGGACGAGGCATTGGATGTCGTACTTTTTGTCTCAGACCCCTGGCAAAAGTAATCATTGGGGAAACCTGGCAGCACCGTGTCTGTCACGCCCCAGTCCCAAAATATATGTAACCAGGCCACGTGGCATTGGCCAGCTGACACGTCTCCGAGGATATCCCAATTTAATGGATCCTGGCGAAGCGTGCTACGCTGTCCTAAATCTAACAAGTCTAATATAAACAACAGGCACTGTCTAATCTCATCCACAAACAACAAAAAAATACTGAAATAAAAGACTGGAATATAAGGACATAGTCGAATGACATAATACAACTGAAATATGTCTGGTGGGAACAAACCCACTACAAATGTTGGAGATAAAGTACTGATAGTCCGGAAATAAAGTAATGAAAATAAGAGTGACTGGAACAACTGCTAACTAGGTAAGGAGCTCCAGTCATAGGCGAAAGGCCTACCAATCTGATCAGGGGTACTCTGATGGAAGGACCTCTAGCTCCTCGTCAAGAGCAAACCTCGTCTCCATACCTGGCCTATAAACTGTAGGATAATAGGCCTCGTCCAGATCTGGAAGATAACCAGGTCCTCAGAGGGACGTAACAAGATACAATATGCATGCCAGATATAGTACTGAATAAAAGTAAAGAGGGGTGTGCTAACCATCTAAGTGAATGCAATGTAAGAACAACCTCGGAACGTATAGGTAGGTGTAGGCATAACGTCCAACGTCCTCTAGAGTGTGGTATCTGCAACGTCCATCATTCCGAAGAATGAGGTATCTGTATATATATAAAGTCCACACTCTAAGGGGCGTGGTATCTGCAATGTATATACGTCCGTAACACTCCGAAGAGCGCGGTGTCTGAATATAGGGAATCACCGGGTCTGTGGTTCCTCTGGATACCACGGAGTCCGATGGGTGTATCCCATACGTTTATCAGTTGTCCTTCCCGCCCAATGTAGATACGCAAGTCGAATGCACGACTTGAGTGTACCGTATCTAGATGTCAAGTCTCAATTAACTATATTACTCTAGAATACATGCTAGTCCGTGATGCATGTCGTACGTACCGATAGCAAATCGGGTACGCAGACCCGTATCCCAATATGAATGTACCATCGCGATACGTGTATAGTGCCATGGTCTAGGAAGATATCAAAATATCCTCACAGTCGAAGGTGAGTCAGCTAGCAACTAGGTCTAGTACACTACTCATCGACGCATTGTCGACTGCACCCGAGTCAATCTCGGACGCGCACAGTTTTATGCATATTTGTAATATTTATCATTTAATTTTAAGCAGTAAATCAGCAAGGTATACTTGCCTGTCCCGGGTAGCTGCGAAATCCAAAGTCCTGCTCTTGATGCCTCGGCGGTACTGTCCAGCAATCCTATATAGGATATATTAATGACCAAATTAATCGCTACAATAGCACGACTAAGACACACTGCTTGTAACTACAGCTGACATAGGGTCGGGACTATATATATATATAGCTAATACAAGTATATACATATACACTAAATCATATTTAATTATATTAAAATAATATATTTGTTTAATAGTACAAAAATAGTACTTATGTATTAATTAGAATATACTAATAATACACACAGTAAATATGTATACATAATTGGTAATAACATAAATTCATATATTTATACATATACATATATTTAGATAGAAATCATGTACATAAATTAATATATACAACATAATGAAAGGTATACAAAAATATATATACACATACATGTAGGTATATATATATATATATATATATATATATATATATATATATATATATATATATATATATATATATATATATATATATATATATATATATATATATATATATATATATATATATACTAGAGGGTTAATACGTAGAAGTATTTAATATATAATATAATACATATAATATACTTAATTTCCAGAAAATGTATTTAACACAATAAATACTATATATTTAATATTCTTCATATTTTTAAAATGTACATACATACATACATACATACATACATACGTACATGCTACATATGTATAAGTATTAATACGAAAATATACTAAGAAAATAGTATTATATTATATATAATATTAAATCACAGAAATTATTTTTATTAAGATTTATATTAAATACTTACTATTTTTTGTAATACAATAATATATACACACTTCTATGTATTTATATGTACATTTACACATAAATACGAAATTGGTATTTATAAATAATATTAGAATTATTATTAGTGTAACATATGTTTATTTTTATTGATATTTATACATAGTATACAAGGAATACAGCAGGTATTTATATATATACAGGGTATTTATATAAATCAGAAAATACATATTAAATACGAAGAAATACAGGATCTATATATCCAAACCTTGCAACCTAATATTCATGCATAAATACTAACAATTGTACATAAAATATTGTACCGTATTGTAGCTCAGATCGAGGGGGTCACGGTGACGGGACGTCGCCGGCGGGGGTGGCCGGACGGAGCTCCGGCGAAGCTCGGGGACGTCGGCTGCTACAATAGCGGCTGGAAGCTACTGGCGCTGCGGGGGCGACTGTGGGTGGCTGTGGCGTCGACCGGCGGCGAGGCTTGGCGGGGAGGAAGGGGGTTGGCCGGGGAGGAGTGTGGCTGAGTTGGGTGGTCGGCGGTGCAGTGGTGGCGGAGTACGGGGAGGTCGGGTGGTCGGCTGTGCGTGCGGGAGGGGGCAGCTCGGGTTGGTGTTGGGCTGCTGGGGGGTTGCTGCTAGCGGCTAGGCGGCGGGTGGCGGTGGTGGCAGGTGGGGGAAAGGTCGGCGAAGGTGGTCGGGTGGCTTTGGGGGTGGTCGGAGTTGGTGGTTGGCCGGAGTTGGGCGGCGGGTGGTGGTTTGTTGGGGTCGGACTAGGGGCTGAGTTTTAGGGAGTTTGGGTTTATGTGTAGAGTCCTAGGTTTGTGTGCCCTCTTTAATGAGGTACTAGGTTGTTTATGTAAGTGAGAGAGTGGGGGGCTGCCTTGGTATTAGGGCCGGCTGGACCTAGCTTTTGGGGAGTAGGGGATGTCCATCAAGATAAGGGGAGGGCTAGGAATGGGACATTTTAAATGGAGGGCTAGGATCACTTCCCAAAAAGTGATGTAAGGACATGAAAATAGGGGAAAAATAAAGTGAACGGTTATGGCATGACCAATTCTTTCTTCATGATGTTTGGGCCAATGAGAGGGGGACACTTCATTACAATTTTGCAAATAGGTCCCTGAACAATTTGGTATTTGCACAATTTCTGGAATTGGAGATTTAATGTAAACAAACACCATGTTTGGTGTTCCTCATTGGGCTAGGATGGTGTATGGTATTTTGTATGAGGCTTGTGGGTGTGGATGTGGGTTTGGATTGGAGTAGGGTCTAATTCAATTGAGGTTAGGTCACCACATTAATTAATTCATAATTAATGCACCGGTGTTTCTAATTTAATTTAATAAAAATCCGGGGGTCTAAATTTGGTTGGACAAGGGTCATTAGTGTAGTAGGCTCAGTGTACAATAACATCATGATCTGGGTTGGTCAAGACGGATCGAGGTGGGGTCTCAATTTCGAATGGAACGGACAACGAACGTAATTACGCAATTTAATTAATTTGCGAACGGACGTTTGTAACGACTTTCGTGCGTCTAAAATCAGGCACGAAAATCCGTATCCGGGGTTTGTTCTAGGTTCAATATGATGGGTTAGCATATCTAGGCCAAGTATACGGAATTTGTTTTAGGGCAACAGCTAGTGTAGTATCCTAAAATAACCAATCATTGTACAAGTATTATAACACTATATAATAATCTTAATTATACCTAGTTAACCCTAATTAGGCCAAACTAATTAATTAACCCTAATTTTTGGTCGAGGGGATTTACAACATACCCTCCTTAGAGCATTTCGTCCTCGAAATTAAAACAGACATATATCAAAACTATTGAATGAAATAAATACTATCACATACCTAGGCCTTCGAAGAGATGGGGAAAGCGTTGCTGAATATCGTCCTCTCGTTCCCAGGTTGATTCACCTGGTGCGTGATGCTTCCATGCGACACGAAATAGAGGGATAGTCTGGCCTCGCAGTACCTTCTCGCTTCGGTCTAGGATCTCTACCGGCTCCTCCTGGTATGACAAGCTTGGACCAACGGTGATCTCCGAGTGGTCAAGCACATGACTTGGATCCGGTATGTACCTCCTCAGCTGAGATACATGGAAGACGTCGTGAACTCCTTCCAGTGTCTACGGCAAGGCTAATCTGTAAGCAACTTCTCCGACGCGCTCTAGCACATCGAAGGGTCCGATGTACCTCGGACTCAGCTTCCCTCTGCCTCCAAATCTGATGGTTCCTCTGGTAGGTAAAATCTTCAGGAACATATGTTCTCCCACCTGGAACTCTAGGGGTCGTCGGTGCACATTAGCCCAATGCTTCTGCCTGTCCTGTGCTGCTCGCAGATGCCCCTGGATCTTCTTCACCTTCTCCACTGTATGGATGATCAGCTCTGGCCCTAGAATCTGCCTCTCGCCTACATCGCTCCAACATACTGGGGATCGACACTTCCTACGATACAATGCCTCATAGGGAGCCATCTGAATGCTCGCCTGATAGCTATTGTTGTAGGAAAATTCGACCAAGTGCAAGTGGTCCTCCCATGAACCGCTGAAGTCAAGCATGCATGCCCTCAACATGTCCTCCAGCGTCTGAATGGTGCGCTCGGATTGTCCATCTGTCTGCGGGTGGTACAAAGTACTGAACTTAAGGCGGGTACCAAGACTCTCTTGCATACTCCTCCAAAAGTACGATGTGAACCTCGTATCCCGGTCAGACACGATACTGACTGGCACTCCATGCAATCGTACAATCTTCCTCATGTACATGTCTGCCAAGACTTCCATAGATTGCCCAACCCTGAAGGGTAAAAAGTGGGCAGACTTGGTGAGTCTATCTACGATTACCCATACCGCGTTGCGACCACTAGGACTCCTCGGGAAACCCGTGACGAAGTCCATGGTGATGTGCTCCCATTTCCACTCCGGTATCGGGAGCGGTTGAAGTAATCCGGCAGACCTCTGATGCTCAGCCTTGACTTGCTGATACACCAGACACTTAGCCACGAAGCGGGCTATCTCCCTCTTCATCCCGTGCCACCAGTAGTACTGCCTCAGGTCTCGGTACATCTTCGTGCCTCCTGGATGAATATAATAGGTCGAACTGTGCGCCTCCGTCATCAGCTCCTGGCGTAGCTCTCCATTCGGAACATAGAGACGATCTCCACATCTCAAAGTTCCGTCCTTGTGTATACGCAGTCCCGTCTGTATTCCAGCCTCTGTCCTCTGTCGAAGCCTCTGAAATCTGGCGTCTGTCGGCAAAGCAGCATTGATTCTCTCTACCAATGTCGATTGCACCTGAAAACTCGACATCTGGCCATCTACTCCGGGCATGACGACTTCGATACCCAACTGTTCTAGATCTCTCAACAGATGTTGTTGGGTAGTCAGGAAAAATGCTATGGGCTTCCTGCTTAAAGCATCGGCTACCACATTAGCCTTTCCCGGATGGTACTGCAGCTCAATCTCGAAGTCCGCCATCACTTCGAGCTAACGTCTCTGCCTTTGGTTCAGGTCCTTCTGGGTGTAGACGTATTTCAAGCTCTTGTGATCGGTGAATATCTCCACGCGCTCTCCGTACAGGTAGTGCCTCCAAAGCTTCAAAGCAAAGATCACTACGGCAAGCTCCAAGTCATGGGTAGGATAGTTCTTCTCATGGGTCCTCAACTGCCTAGAGGCATAGGCCACAACCTTTCCATGCTGCATCAAGACACATCATAATCCTTTCCCGGATGCATCGCTATAGATCACGAATCCTCCGGGTCCAGAAGGTATGGTCAAGATGGGTGCTGTAGTCAGACGCTTCTTCAGCTCATCGAATGCCGTCTGACACTCCTCTGTCCAGGTGAACTCCTGATCCTTGCGGGTCAAGTGGGTCATCGGCTCTGCGATCCTTGCGAAGTTCTCTACGAACCTCCGGTAATATCCGACAAGTCCTAGGAAACTCCTCACCTCCGAGACGTTGGTAGGGGTCAGCCACGTCTCTACTGATGAAATCTTCGCGAGATCTACTGAGATGCCATCTCCTAAGATAACGTGTCCAAGAAATGCGACACGATCTAGAAGAAACTCGCACTTGCTCAGCTTGGCATAAAGCCTCTCTCGTCTCAGCGTCTCTAGCACTAGCCTCAAGTGCTCCCCATGCTCCTCGTGGCTCTTCGAATACACCAAAATGTCGTCGATGAAGACTACCACGAACTGGTCCAGGTACTCATGGAAGACTCGGTTCATCAGGTTCATAAACACAGCAGGCGCATTTGTCAATCCGAAAGGCATCACTAAGAACTCGTTAGCGAGTCCTAAATACTGTCTTTGGAATGTCCTCCCTTCGCACCTTCACCTGATGGTAGCCCGATCTCAAGTCGATCTTCGTGAACACCACTGCTCCTGTCAGCTGGTCGAACAGATCGTCGATTCGCGGTAGAGGGTATTTGTTCTTGATAGTCAGAGCATTAAGGGCTCTGTAATCAATGCACATCCGGAACGTCCCATCCTTCTTTAGTACAAACAGCACTGGTGCTCCCCAGGGTGATGCACTAGGACGAACGAATCCCTTGATTTGCAACTCCTCTAGCTGTAGCTTCAGCTCGTCAAGCTCCTTCTTCGCCAACCGATACACATTTGATGATACCGGTGCTGCTCCAGGTACTAGCTCAATGGTGAACTCCACCTCTCTATCAGGCGGTAAGCCTGGCAACTCCTCTGGGAAAATGTCCTCGAACTCTGCAACAATTTCTGGGGGTGTCGTCTCCATCGCCATGTAAGCTCCAGCTGCGTGTCCTACTCCTCGCTCGATGGTGCCTCGCATGAATTCGAACTCCGGGTGTCCTGGCGGTCTAAAAGTAATGCTACCCTTCCGGCAATCTAGTACGGCATTGTACTGGCTTAACCAGTCCATGCCCAGAACTACGTCGAAAGCTGGCATTGGGAGTACCAACAATCGCGCTCTCATCTCTCTACCATAAACTACTACCGAGCACGTTCTAATGGTGCTGGTAATCGGTATGATGCCTCATCCAGTAAGTATCTTCCAACTCTTAGGTAAGGGGGAGGTTGCTACTCTATACATAGCTACGAAGCTACTAGATATAAATGATAATGTAGCTCCAGAATCAAACAGTGCAGTTGTAGGTAATGATGCAACTAGAATTGTACCTGCTATAGCCTCTCCCTCTAGTTCCTCCTCGATAGATGCTAAAGCAAAGGCTTGCCCGCGCCTCTGCCCTCCTGCCTGCTGTCGGGCCTGGTTGAAGTGTACCTCCTGTGGGACCAAGGCTGGTCCTCTCTGCTGTCCTCCGGTAGCTGGTGGACGCTGGCCTCCTGCTGGGGGTAGTATCCTCAGTGGTGCTGCTGGTGGTCTCTGTCCAGTCTGGGGTGCTCCATCTCTGCGCTGGGGGCAGTCTCTAGCAAGGTGCCGGCTGGCTCCATAAACCATGCAGAGCCCGAGCTTCTTTCGGCAGTCTCTGATGACGTGTCCCCTCTTGCCACAGAAGTGACAGGTCGGAAGCTCCTTCTGCTGGTACGGCGCTGTCCTCTGCTGCGCCTGCGATCCTGGACGGCGGATCGGTCCTCCTGCTCCTTGCTGGGTCCTGGCTGGTACATTCGTGCTGGAACGTCTCGCTCCTCCTATCGCCTCCTGGATCCTCGCCTCTGATAGGACCTCTTCATAAGAGATCCTCGCCTGGGTAGTAGTGTACCTCTGCAGCTCGTGAGAGAGGCCATGGTGGAATCTCCTGGCTTTCTCCAGGTCATTGGGGATCAGGGCTGCACCAAATCGGCTGAGTTTGCTAAACTCTCCGTCGTAGGCGTCCACAGTCAGGTTTCCTTGCTCCAGGTGCAGGAACTGAGAGTATAGGGTGTTCCTCACCGTAGCTGGGAAGTACTTCGCGTTGAAGTGTTCCAGAAATTCCTCCCAAGTCTGCTGTCTGCCGACGCTGCGCTCCATAGAGTCCCACCAGTGATGGGCGTTGCCTGTGAGTTGGGCCCTCACCGCGGTCATCCAGAGGTCGGGGTGTAGCTGCGAACCCTCTAACAGCATCTCAGTATTGGAGACCCAGTCTGAGATATCCTCTGCCGTCTCCTTGCCCGAGAAGGTTCCCGGGCCCATCTGTCTGAAGCATCGTACAGTGCCTGCTTGCTGGACAGGTGCAGGTGCTGGTGCTGCTGCTTGGGCAGGTGCCCTCTCCAGTACTCCCATCAGACCCTGTCTCAGAGTCTCCGTCTGCTGCCACTGGGCCTGCATCATCATCTGGAAGAACTGCATCATCTGGGGCTGTCCCTCCGCTGGTGGCATCTGAGGTGGAAACAGTGGAGGTGGTAGAAGCGGTACCTCCGGCTGTCTCCTTGGTGTCTCCTCGGGTGCCGGCCTCTCGTACTGCGGTATCGGTGTCGCCCTCGAGGTCTGCCCCTCGAAGTACTGCCTCGGGATCGTCTGCGACGTCTGGCCCTCTGGCTGCTGCGTCCCTTCGTCGGGAGAGACCTGATGCCAGTGCATCATCGGGGCTTGAGGGATCACCTGTGCCTCTGGCTAAGGCTGCTCTCTGGGTGGTCCCTGAGTCGTATCCTCCCTCGGTGCTGCAGGTGTCACTATGGCACCAAGTATCTCACGTCTACTGCGAAGGTTCATCTTGCTGTAAGTGATAGAACTTCATTAGAAAGAGTACGGAATAATTCAAACAGGATGCAGATATATTAAAATTTGGAAGAGGTTCAAAGTCGTAATCAAGTGGATGAGACCTAATAATTTCTATCCTATTGCAGGCTCGCTGGGCACGTTACCATACCACAAGCGATAAATATTTGATGTTATTGACCTGCATGGGCCACCACTAAAACCATGTCACGCCCCAGTCCCAAAATATATGGAACCAGGCCACGTGGCATTGGCCAGCTGACACGTCTACGAGGATATCCCAATTTAATGGATCCTGGCAAAGCGTGCTACGTTGTCCTAAATCTAACAAGTCTAATATAAACAACAGACAGTGTCTAATCTCATCCACAAACAACAAGTAAATACTGAAATGAAAGACTGGAATATAAGGACATAGTCGAATGACATAATACAACTAAAATATGTTTGGTGGGAACAAACCCACTACAAATGTTGGAGATAAAGTACTGATAGTCCGGAAATAAGTACTAAAAATAAGAGTGACTGGAACAACTGCTAACTAGGTAAGGAGCTCCAGTCATAGGCGGAAGGCCTACCAATCTGATCAGGGGTACTCTGATGGAAGGACCTCTAGCTCCTCGTCAAGAGCAAACCTCGTCTCCACACCTGGCCCATAAACTGTGGGATAATAGGCCTCGTCCAGATCTGGAAGATAACCAGGTCCTCAGAGGGACGTAACAAGATACAATATGCATGCCAGATATAGTACTGAATAAAAGTAAAGAGGGGTGTGCTAACCATCTAAGTGAATGCAATGTAAGGACAACCTCGGAACGCATAGGTAGGTGTAGGCATAACGTCCAACGTCCTCTAGAGTGTGGTATCTGCAACGTCCATCATTCCGAAGAATGAGGTATCTGTATATATATATAACGTCCATACTCTAAGGGGCGTGGTATCTGCAATGTATATACGTCCGTAACACTCCGAAGAGCGTGGTGTCTGAATATAGGGAATCATCGGGTCTGTGGTTCCTCTGGATACCACGGAGTCCGATGGGTGTATCCCATACGTTTATCAGTTGTCCTTCCCGCCCAATGTAGATACACAAGTCGAATGAACGAGTTGAGTGTACCGTATCTAGATGTCAAGTCTCAATTAACTATATTACTCTAGAATACATGCTAGTCCGTGATGCATGTTGTACGTACCGATAGCGAATCGGGTACGCGGACCCACATCCCAATATGAATGTACCATCGTGATACGTGTATAGTGCCATGGTCTAGGAAGATATCAAAATATCCTCACAGTCGAAGGTGAGTCAGCTAGCAACTAGGTCTAGTACACTACTCATCGACGCATTGTCGACTGCACCCGAGTCAATCTCGGACGCGCACAGTTTTATACATATTTGCAACATTTATCATTTAATTTTAAGCAGTAAATCAGCAAGGTATACTTGCCTGTCCCGGGTAGCTGCGAAATCCAAAGTCCTGCTCCTGATGCCTCGGCGGTACTGTCCAGCAATCCTATATAGGATATAGTAATAACCAAATTAGTCGCTACAATAGCACGACTAAGACACACTGCTTGTATCTACAGCTGACATAGGGTCGGGACTGTATATATATATAGCTAATACAAGTATATACATATACACTAAATCATATTTAATTATATTAAAATAATATATTTGTTTAATAGTACAAAAATAGTACTTATGTATTAATTAGTATATACTAATAATACACACAGTAAATATGTATACATAATTGGTAATAACATAAATTCATATATTTATACATATACATATATTTAGATAGAAATCATGTACATAAATTAATATATACAACATAATGAAAGGTATAAAAAAAATATATACACATACATGTAGGTATATATATATATATATATATATATATATATATATATATATATATATATATATATATATATATATATATATATATATATATTTATACATATACATACTAGAGGGTTAATACGTATAAGTATTTAATATATAATATAATACATATAATATACTTAATTTCTAGAAAATGTATTTAACACAATAAATACTATATATTTAATATTCTTCATATTTTTAAAATGTACATACATACATACATACATACATACATACATACATACATACATACGTACATGCTACATATGTATAAGTATTAATACGAAAATATACTAAGAAAATAGTATTATATTATATATAATATTAAATCACAGAAATTACTTTTATTAAGATTTATATTAATACTTACTATTTTTTTAATACAATAATATATACACACTTCTATGTATTTATATGTACATTTACACATAAATACGAAATTGGTATTTATAAATAATATTAGTATTATTATTAGTGTAACATATGTTTATTTTTATTGATATTTATACATAGTATACAAGGAATACAGCAAGTATTTATATATATACAGGGTATTTATATAAATCAGAAAATACGTATTAAATACGAAGAAATACAGGATCTATATATCCAAACCTTGCAACCTAATATTCATGCATAAATACTAACAATTGTACATAAAATATTGTACCATATTGTAGCTCAGGTCGAGGGGGTCACGGTGACGGGACGTCGCCGACGGGGGTGGCCGGACGGAGCTCCGGCGAAGCTCGGGGACGTCGGCTGCTACAACAGCGGCTGGAAGCTACTGGCGCTACGGGGGCGACTGTGGGTGGCTGTGGCATCGACCGGCGGCGAGGCTTGGCGGGCTGGAAGGGGGTTGGCCGGGGAGTAGTGTGGCTGAGTTGGGTGGTCGGCGGTGCAGTGGTGGCGGAGTACGGGGAGGTCGGGTGGTCGGCTGTGCGTGCGGGAGGGGGCAGCTCGGGTTGGTGTTGGGCTGCTGGGGGGTTGCTGCCGGCGGCTAGGCGACGGGTGGCGGTGGTGGCAGATGGGGAAAGGTCGGCGAAGCTGGTCGGGTGGCTTTGGGGGTGGTCGGAGTTGGTGGTTGGTCGGAGTTGGGCGGCGGGTGGTGGTTTGTTGGGGTCGGGCTAGGGGCTGAGTTTTAGGGAGTTTGGGTTTATGTGTAGAGTCCTAGGTTTGTGTGCCCTCTTTAATTAGGTACTAGGTTGTTTATGTAGGTGAAAGAGTGGGGAGGGGCTGCCTTGGGATTAGGGCCGACTGGACCTAGCTTTTGGGGAGTTGGGGATGTCCATCAAGATGAGGGGAGGGCTAGGAATGGGGCATTTTAAATGGAGGGCTAGGTTCACTTCCCAAAAAGTGATGTAAGGACATGAAAATAGGGGGAAAAATAAAGTGAACGGTTAGGACATGACCAATTCTTTCTTCATGATGTTTGGGCCAATGAGAGGGGGACACTTCAATGCAATTTTGCAAATAGACCCCTGAACAATTTGGTATTTGCACAATTTCTGGAATTGGAGATTTAATGTAACCAAACACTATGTTTGGTGTTCCTTATTGGGCTAGGATGGTGTATGGTATTTTGTATGAGGCTTGTGGGTGTGGATGTGGGTTTGGGTTGGAGTAGGGTCTAACTCAATTGAGGTTAGGTCACCATATTAATTAATTCGTAATTAATGCACCGGTGTTTCTAATTTAATTTAATAAAAATCCGGGGTCTAAATTTGGTTGGACAAGGGTCATTAGTGTAGTAGGCTCAGTGTACAATAACATCATGATCTGGGTTGGTCAAGACGGATCGAGGTGGGGTCTTAATTTCGATTGGAACAGACAACGAACGTAATTACGCAATTTAATTAATTTGTGAACGGACGTTTGTAACAACTTTCGTGCGACTAAAATCAGGCACAAAAATCCGTATCCGGGGTTTGTTCTAGGTTCAATATGATGGGTTAGCATGTCTAGGCCAAGTATGCAGAATTTGTTTTAGGGCAACAGCTAGTGTAGTATCCTAAAATAACCAATCATTGTACAAGTATTATAACACTATATAATAATCTTAATTATACCTAGTTAACCCTAATTAGGCTAAATTAATTAATTAACCCTAATTTCTGGTCGAGGGGGTTTACAGTGTCACTACCCCATTTCCAGGGCAGGGTATTTTTATTATTATTTTAATTTGATAAATTGTGCATTGATCCTAAATATTTGTATTAATATTTAATTAGATGCATGTATTTATTTTTATTAGTTGTTTTAGGGTTTTGGCTAGTCTGGACCCATGTCAGACCCTAGTGCACCCTTGCCAGACCCAACCAACACCCTTGTCAAACTTATTTATTGGTTTAGAGTAGTTATTTATATTTTAATTAGTTAGTTGGAGTGATTATGATTTAGTTAGAGTGCATTTGGAATCCCAAACCCAAACCCTAATTAGCATGACTTAAGTTGAGGGGTATTTTGGACTTTGTACCCAACTCAAATCCTAACCCAACCCTCCATTACATGGCCGGTCACCCCCCCTTCATTTTTATTCCTTCTTCTTCATTTTCTTCTCTCCATTCTCTTTCTTCTCTTCCTCCATTTACTTCTCCCCCATTTGCAAGTAAGTTTCTTCATATTTTCTCTCTTCCTTCACTTACTTCCATCTTTAATGCAAACCCTAACCTTTTATTTTTCTCTAACCTAGGTGTGTAGAACCTTGATTTGGTGTAGGAGCTTAGTTTGGAGGCTTGGAGTGATAATTTCTAGGGATTTTGGAGACTTTGGCCTTGGGATTCCAACTCCCAAGAGGTAAACCCTAACTTTTCTCTTAGTAATTACTCTAATATAGTGTAATTAGTAGTTTAGACCTTTCCAAGACCTTAGGGCTACCCATGGAAGAAAGTTGGAGCTTATTTGGATGTGTTTGGAGACTTTGGCATAGGATTTTGTGTCAATTTCGGGTAAAATCCGAGATTGGCCCATTTTGGGTGTTGCCCTAGGTCAGATGCACCTAGTTAGACGTGTTTGTAGAAGCATGAAAAATATGCCGGATGGCTATACGCAGCATATTGATGCAAAGCAGCGTAAACAGAGGCCTTCAGAGCCATCAAGCATGCAACAGAGTTTTTTCCGCTAAACACAGCGTGAAATATAAGCTCAAAGGACCATCCGCGTAAGGCAGTACGTCCAAGACGCTTCAGCGTAAACAGGGTTCTTCATCGACTCCTGGGCGTAAAACCCATCCTCTTTTAACGTAGCATTGAGGTGTACGAGAGACGCTTCGTATTCTCCGAAGTGAACCTGTCAGATCCTGTAATGATCCTGTCAGATCCTGCAATGAACCTGACGTCTGCACTTCTGACAAAGGGATACTGCTCGACTACCCAGACGACGGCTATAATGATGGCACAGCACTGCGACCCAGGCTATCATTTACTGCCATCTCCTTTGCGTAAACTGCTTTTACGTGCACAAAGGGATACGCTGTCTTGTTTTACACAGGTAGACATGAGTTGTTTACGCTTCGCAGTAGACAAACCGCCTGCCACATCGAAAGCTGCACTTCGTACGGGGCTCGAGGCACGTCTCTACGACTGATGCGCAGAGCGGTGACGGTTTCTCGAGGCACGTCTCTACGTCTAATGCACAGAGCGGTGACAGTTTCTCGAGGCACGTCTCTGCGACGGATGCACAGAAGGGCTGCAGACCTTCAAAACATGCCTCCGCATTTATTGCACAGGATGGTGGCAAATCTCTGTATTTAATGCAAGAGATTTGATTATATCTTCAAAAGCCGTAATTCTGGCTAAGACGTTCACATCAGCACTCTGGCACGGTACGCAGCGGCTTCTACGCCCATTCAGCTTTTGTGCTCACTCGGCTTCTACGTCCATTCGGCTTCAACGCCCACTCGGCCTCTATGACCACTCGGCTTCTATACCCACTCGGCCTCTATGACCACTCGACTTCTACGCCCACTCGGCCTCTATGACCGCTCGGCTTCTACGCCTATTCGGCTTCTATGCCTGGTTGGCTTCTATGCCATGGTGACAGACATTGGCTTCTACGCCCACCTCTTCTACACAAGGGATACCTACCTATGTGGCTTCTACGCCGTGATCTTCGTAGCGATTATACGCGTTTTGTCCCTTAGTTGGACCCGCGTCACACGCTCATTCAAAGGATCATCTATACGCAGGCATTGGTTATTTTAACCGTTGTATAAAAGGGTGCTGTACTTTCCACTCCTCGGTTTCTATACCGATGGAGTGGTCACTGTCACCAAAACTCTATAAATAGAGACCTCTATCAACAGAGGAAAAAGGTTAAAAAATTGAAGATCAAACGGTTGAAGGAATTGGTCTAAAAACCTCCAAAGAGATCAAACCAAGGGTCAAAACTTTGAAAGAAGGATCGAACAAGGTCGAACTTCCATGAAAGATCGAACCAGAGGTCAAGAGAGAGAGAGAGAGAGAGAGAGAGAGAGAAGAATCCGGAGCTCAGGCAAAGAGTAGGGATCGACGACTTTGGCATCGTGCATCCACCCTCTTCTGCAACTTTCGAAGCTGCTTCCTGTCTTCTACGGCACTTCTTCATCATCGTGTGGTCCAAGAGCTAAAGTGATCGACTGCAGATCAGACACCTATAGCAATATTTACCCAGATTAAATAAATTGTACTCCCACATCCTCGTATATGATCAAATTGTACAAGTTTGTTTGTAAACCAAAGAACACGGGTTTCGTATAAACCCTGTCTTGAATACATTTTCATTCTTTTATTTTCCACCATAAACAAGATGGCGACTCTGCTGGGGACATCTTTCTCTTCTGATGAGGAAGTAATTGCTCAACACGATACGGTATCTATAGGAACCGTAAAAAAGACACTAGTCGTCCAATTCGACCAGTCTGCCTACGAAGACATGCTTCGAACCGGGGGTAGCTCTCACCCCCTCTCCGTCCAAGACAACAAGAAGCTGCGCAAGGTCTGGATGCCCAAGACATCCTCTACCATTCCTGTGGACTCTCCGATCTCTCCGACCAATGAGGTTGTAGCATTGCTTCCTCCGTGCCCCGTACGTAAAATTTAGTCTCCCGCTACGCTCGGTACAGACAAAACTTCTAGCAAAGCCTCAGCGCTAACCCAGAAGTGTCCACTGCGCTCTACGCATAGAAACCAGTCTCCCGCTACGCGCGGTACAGACAAAACTTCTGGAAATGGCTTAACGCTAGTCCAGAAGTCCACTCCGCGCCCTGCGCGTAAAATGCAGTCTCCCGTCACTGGCAGAATAGACAATATTTCTGATAAGGTCTTAGCGCCAAATCGGAAGTACAAATCATGCTCCGCACGTAAGACAACATATGACCTCTACGGGGAACCAGATGAGCGCTATGATCTCCGCAAGGGAAATCAAGCGGCAGAGTACTCAACTTCTCGACCTTTACGCCAGCGAGGGAACAATCTGCCTACCCTCCGGATTACGCGAGAAGCCGATGGCCGACTGAGGACCTCTTCAGCTTTATGCCAGTCTGAGCAAATCTCCAAATTATGACAAGCGAAGCCCCTCGGCGTAAAACAAGCTCAGGTTGCGGAAAGACACCCTCCCCGGGGATTATCCGCCACCCAGATGGCCAACCTGTTATACACAGATGGCACAGGGAAAACCATGGTGCCCAACCTCCGCATGCCCACTGATAGGAACAGAAGGAACAAGCCGTCGTCTTCTTCTTCTGCAACTCCTCCTGACCTGCGCAAATATCTAATCCAGAATCGTAAGGAGAGGGGACCTTCCAACATGTCTATTATGCCTCCTGGCTAGCAATGTTGTAATAGTCATAAGATTATGATTAATTGCTGCTGTTCTAAAGCAAAACTGTCAGTTTTCGACCGGTTGAGCTACTCTCTGTCTTTCCAGGAAGAAGAGCCCGCGCATGCATCCGTGAACATGGCTTCACACCTACCTAGAGGAGGGTCGAGCTCAAGACGTCATCACTCTGGGCCCCCGAGCCGAAGGAGATTCAATGAGCTCCTCAGGAACGCTGAAGCTGGGGTGTTCCAAAACACCCGTGCAAGGTCACAACAACCAGCTTCGTACTTGTCTGATTCCGACACTGGGGGTCTCCAGTCCCCCGGATCAAATGATAAGAGTATAGAGTCGACTTCTACAGCGACCTATACTAATCCTTCAATGACACCCAGGGAAATGGGAGTTTATGCCATTGAAGATGAACGTGAGAAAGCTTCGCCGTCAGAAAACGCGAAATAACGCATCACTATACTAGAGACATCTCTGAAACAAATGTAATCCATAATGGAGAACATGCATCAGATGATGCTAACTCAGTACGCAACTGTCATGGCTCAAGCATCGGTCCCGCCAACTCAGATACGTGTGGGGGTGGACTTACCACCATCCAACCCGAGCCAAGAGCCTGCTCTAGATCAAGAGTCAGCAGTTCCTCCGCTTCCTCACTCGGAGAATGTATTACCTCCCGTTGGAGTCATGATACAACCAACTCCGCACTACACCGTAGTCCCGCTTCCAACTGAAAATCCGATGCAGGCAGTACGGGAGTTGAAAGCCCAATTTGACGCCTTGAAGCACAAAGATCAGCTCAAGAAACTGGGAATCAACCAGCCTTACCCATCTATCTGGGAAGAGGTCCCTTTCCCTCCGAGGTACAAACCTCAGACTATGGCTCTGTTCGAGGGAAAAACATTACCAAGTCAGTACATGAATTATTTCAGTATGATGACGGTGTTGCTACAAGGGAACGATGCCGTCCTCACTCGGGTGTTTAAAGGTTGTCTCTCAGGACTAGCCTATCAGTGGTACCATAGCTTGGCGGACAACTGCATTACTTCCTTCGAGGACTTCAAAGCTTTATTCTTCACGCGATTTTACGAGGGAGGAATGGACATGTCTATGTCCTCTCTCATCGAAGTCAAGTAGAGGAAAAAAGAGGACGTTCGTACCTTCATCGAACGTTTTCGTCAGGCCACGCTACAGATGCCTCCAGGAGTTCCAGACTCTGCATTTTAGACATTTGCAGGAAAAACCTCCTTCCCGTAGTCTCGGTGTTTACAGGACCATATCAGTTCCATGATTGGCCCTCGTTCATCATCTCGGCCGTAGCCGCCGAAGACAACAGTCGTAAGGCGTGCGACAATGGCATCATGATCTCCGCCTCCGACAGAGGCAAGAGGTCATCTCCCAGCAGCGACCATCCTCGTAGATCCAAAGGAAAATAAGCTCTGGCGATCAATACGGCCAGGCAAAAGACTGCGGCAACTGCACAAGCGAGACCCGAGACCTCCAGGCCCGTCGAAGTCTACTCTTTCGACGACGACGATATCCCAAGTATATTCGAGTGTCTCGTCAAAAGTGGCAAGATCACCCTTCCGGAGCTAAGGCGGCCCCAAGAAGTCGGCAGTACTAACGACCCCAAATACTGCATCTTCCACAGATACGTACACCACCCGACAAAGGCGTGTTACATACTGAAAAGGAAGATCCAGGGGTTAATCGATGCTAAGGCCATCACTCTGCATAACACCGAGAAGACGATCACGGCCAACATGATCTCTCTAAGATTTGGCAATCTGCCTTCCCAAGAAGTCTCGGATGGTGTCACACCCATTTTTCGGACCACGATGAACATCATCAATCTCCCTCCAGCTAGGGGTCAAAATCATGACCTGGTACCCCTAACCACCCGGCAGGGCGAGATTATGTGGGTTCATCCGGATTTGGTATTAGAGCTCGAGGAGGAGACTAAAGCTACTAAGGCTACGTCTAAAAAGAGCTCCAAATACAAACCATGCCATATGGTCGCAACTTCTTCGGCATCAGACAAAGACGAGGTATTTGCTGCAACCCGTTCAGGGAAAGCCTACCTCAACGATTACGGAGCAAGTTAGAAAGATGCAACGGCGGACGCTTCAGCTGCCAAACCTTCAGGACCAGGTCCCATCGTACCAGATGCCAGTCCTTCAAAACTAACTCCGGCGGACAAGGGGAAGCAAAGAGAAGTGCGCTTTGATAAACCTATAAAAAATATTCCAAACAAAGGTTTAGAGAAGCCATACAACTTCGACATCCTGGCCCAACTGGCTAATACACCAGCCAGGCTGTCCATCTTCGAGCTACTCAGGCTCTCCCAAGACACTCGACTAGCTCTGAGTGAAGAACTGATGCAGGCGGAGGCATGCTTGACCCAGCTCAAGACCCCCGACGAAGAACCAGTGGCGTGTCCTCAATGCCACAGTGTGATGGAGGTGGTCCCAAATATCACTTTCACTCAAGACGATATGCTGTTAAAACATAACAAGCATGACAGGCCCCTCTATTACACCGGGTACGTCGGTTCCATGGAGGTCGATCGGATTCACATAGATCCGGGATCGTCGATCAGCATCATCCCTCACAGTCTGCTCAGACCGCTGAGGATTCCTACCAGCGAATTGGCTTACACCTCTACTACAATCGTGGGTTTCAACGCCGGAAGAAGTAAGCCGTTGGGGAAAATTTGCCTAAGGATCCAGATTAGCAACCTCAGATCGGTGGCCACATGTTACGTCATCGATTCAGAGGTGTCCTACAATATTTTGCTGGGAAGACCGTGGATCCACGACCACAACATCGTTCCTTCAACTCTACATCAATGTCTTAAATATGTAGACCCCCAAGGAACAGTACAAACGGAGGTTGCGGACCTAAACCCGTTTAAAGGAGTAGAATCCTACTATTCCGATGTCATATTGTACTCTCAAGACCACACGGAAGAAGTGTCAGGCGAGGCAGAGAAGGAATCCCACCGGGAGCCAGAAGAACCCTTTGCCGTACTACCGTTGTCAATCAGAGTGAAAGGATGAACCACTCGTCCAAAAACCATATAGCCTATGGCTATTCACCTGAACAAGACTAGGTCAGGAAAAGGGAGTGATCCTCTAGTGATCACTTTGAACCAGAAGCCTCCACCCTTGGTCATCAACCTTCGGCGCAACAGGCAGCCGACTGATGTAAATGCAACCAGGAACGGAGTTCCAGATGATAATAAATATCCTCTTTTCTAGTATATTGACGCTCAAATTCCAAATCAGGAATCCACTCCCCGTGACGAGGTAGAACCCATAGAACAAAAATTCTTGGAAGTTATGAACTTCTACCGTCCGTATGTCTGGGAATTAGCGTCATCATCCAACGTTGTCACGACGTATGGACCACATGAGGATTCTATCTTCATTGTCCCGCCTACCTGTAGCAGTCAGCGTTCAATAGTCTTCGGCCGCATGCACAATCAACCGATTGTCCAGGAAGATTCTTTCAATGACGATGCTGGAAAAATGCAAGTTCACCAATACAGCCCGCAAGCGTTGAGGATCATGCAAAACATGGGCTACGACTTGAAGCGGAAGCCAGGCCTCAACTACGGAAGAGGCAGATGAACGCCGCTGCACGGCGACCCCTACTATCAACGAACTCATTTCGGGTTAGGGTATTCCACCTCCTCTAAGTCAGACGAGGATATCTTTTCCTCTTCTCAGAACGGCTCGTTGCCCTCTGACTCACCTGATTCCCTCGAACAAACATTATCAGTGAATATGGTAGTGGCAGATCCCTTTGAAGCAGATGAACAGGATTCTGAGCCGTTTGAGAATGACTCTTGGGCCCAACGAATGGATACGCAGTAGGAATTCCGCTTCGAGCAAAGAGAACCTCCCACCAAAGATGAAGTTATCCAGGTTGATGTTGGGGGTGAACTTTCGCCAAAGCCGATATTTATCAGTAATAATCTTTCCCCAGCTGAAAGGGAAGAAGTTATCCAGCTGATAAAAGAATATATCAACGTCTTTACATGGGATTATGAGGACATGCCAGGCCTTGACCCAAAGGTGATTACTCACAAACTCAATATACTGCCCGATTCAAAGCCTGTGAAGCAGCACCAACGCCGGTTCCGCTCGGATATGATGGACGCCATCGAAGCTGAAGTCAAGAAGTTGATAGCCTGTGGTTTCATCCGGAAAGAATAATATCCCGACTGGATCGCCAATGTTGTCCCAGTCATGAAGAAAAATAGGAAAATACGTATCTGCATCGATTACCGAGATCTGAATACAGCCTGCCCCAAGGATGAATTCCCTCCTCCCATCACGAAAATCATGATCGACAAACACCTGCAGTTTTGAACGCATATCTTTCATGGACGGATTCTCAGGATAAAATCAGATCAAGATGCATCCTGAAGACGAGAAGGACACTGCCTTCCAGACCCCGTTAGGGGTATATTGCTATACGGTCATGTCCTTCAGATTGAAGAACGCCGGGGCTACATACCAACGGGCTATGAGTAACATATTCCATGAGCATTTATGCAAAACAGTAGAATGTTACATGGACGACATAGCCGTCAAGAGCTGCCTCAAAGATGATCATATTCAAGACTTGAGGACGGTATTCGAGTTAATGCGCCAACATCAACTCAAGATGAACCCTACGAAGTTCTTTCTGGGTGTATCTAGTGGCAAATTCCTGGGATTTGTCATCACCGCCAAAGGCATCCAAGTGGACCCTGACAAAGTCCAGGCTATCGTAGAAATGCGACCGCCCCGCAATCTGAGGGAACTCCGGGGATTTCAAGGCCGTCTGGATTATATCCGGAGATTCATATCCAACCTCTCGGGGAGATGTCAACCCTTTTCTCATCTCATGAAGAAAGGTGTATCCTTCATATGGGACGAAACCTATCAGCAAGCGTTCAGAGATATCAAATGCTACCTCACCAGTCCACCAGTTCTGGTGCCTTCCGTCATGGAAAGACCATTCTTGCTGTACGTTCGAGCGATGGATCATTTGCTAGGAGCTCTTCTCGCACAGAAGAACAATATGGGGCATGAACAGGCTATCTACTACCTCAGCAGGATGATGGTCAGAGCCGAACACCGGTACAACCCAGTGGAGAAGGAATGCTTGGCTCTGATGTTCGCTATCCAGAAGACGCGGCACTATGTCACTGGTCAGACTATTCATATCATCTCCAGGATCAACCCTCTTCGAGTACTGATGAGCAAGCCAAGTTCTCTTAATTTCCGACTCGCGACTTGGGCGATGCTGTTAACACCATATGACATGGTATACGTCCCGCAGAAGTCCATCAAAGGCCAAGTGCTGGCCGACTTCCTAGCTGCTCATCCGATCCCGGAGACCTCCAAACTATACGAGGACATCCCTGATGAAGTTGCAGAATATAATTCCATAATAGAAAGCGACACATGGCAACTATTTTTCGATGGAGCCTCCAGAACTGGTCCGAGGGGAAACGTGGTTTCAGGAGTAGGAATAGTCCTGGTCACTCCTGATAAACTCGTCATCTACCGAGCATATTCTCTTAGCGAGCCCTACTCCAACAATGTGGCAGAGTACAACGCTATGCTAATCGGGCTCCAAGTCGCTAAAGAGATGGGGGTCGAGTCCCTGGAAGCTTTCGGTGATTCTCTACTCATCGTCAATCAAGTCAGGGGAATATATGAAGTCTGGAATCCAGACCTCATCCCCTATCACCAAGCAATGGTCGAGATAGCCATGACATTCAAAGGGTTCTTCCTAGAGCATGTACCTCGATCTCAGAATCTGGAAGCTGATGCCCTAGCCAGTCTAGCTGCGGATTTAGCCACTCCTAAAAGAAGGCAGGATTCGGTAATCCTTCTTAACAGAGATTTATTCTGTGTAAAAAACAACTTTCACATTGAACGCAGCTACGCTGTGAACATAGATCCCCCTAGAAGAGACTGGAGAAGTCCCTTCATAGATTTCGTGGCATACGGAATCTTGCCGGAGGACCCCAGAGAAGCAGTATCCGTCAAAAGATGATCATTACGCTTCTACTTCGATGCATCTTCACAATGCCTATATCGCCGGACCTACGACGGACTGCTATTGAGATTTCTCTCTAACGACGAAGCACAGCAGATTATCCGGGAAGCTCACAACGGCGTATGCGGAGCGCATCAACCTGGTCCTAAGCTACAGGATCGTATCAGGAGAATGGGCTATTACTGGCCCACTATGATCGCGGACGCGATCAACTATGCAAGACAATGCAGGGCCTGTCAGGTTCATGCAGACTTCATACATCAACCGTCTGAATATCTACATCCTATGGTTGCATCCTGGCCTTTCGAAGCATGGGGTATGGATATCATTGGTCCTATTCACCCGTCTTCTTCCAGAGGTCACCGGTTCATACTGGCCATCACGGATTACTTCTCCAAATGGGTAGAGGCGATCCCCCTTGTTGAGGTAAATGCGTCTAATGTAATCAGCTTCATCAAGCATCACGTTATTTATCGCTTCGGGGTACCACGGAGGATAATTCACGACAATGGGCCTCAGTTTATCAGCCAAGCGTTTCACCGATTTTGCAATAAAAATCGGATACATAATATTGCCTCTACGGCATATTATCCAGCTGCTAATGGTTTGGCAGAAGCTTTCAACAAAACCATTATCAAACTCTTGAAGAAGTTCGTCTCTTCAAACAAGAGAGATTGGAATGAGAAGCTGGGCGAATGTCTCTGGGCATACCGTACAACGGTACGAACACCGACAGGTTGTACCCCATTTTCACTGGTCTACGGGAGCGAAGCAGTTCTCCCCATTGAAATCCAGATCCCGTCACTCAGGATAGCCATGACTAATCAGCTGACTCAAGAAAAGAATGACCTTTTAAGGCTTCAAGAGCTAGAAGGATTATACGAGAAACGCCTCCAAGCTCAACAGCACATCGCGCTCTACCAAGCACGCATTTCCAGAGCTTTCAATCATAAAGTAAAGGAAAGAGTGTTCAAAGTCGTCGAGCTAGTTTTAGCCATAAGAAGGCCGATGATCCTTACTCACAGAAGTAAAGGCAAATTTTAGCCCAAGTGGGAAGGCCCTTATGTGATCGAGACAACGTTCTCAAACGGCGCCTACAGGTTAGCCCAGCCTAATGGAGACCTGTTAATGGCTCCTATCAACGGCAAATTCCTGAAAATGTACTATGCTTAATCTTCTCTGCTCAAGTGGAATATAGCGAGAATCTCAATTCTGACAAAACTACTTCCAAAATGAAACTAGTTGGGTCATATTCTATCATGTCCATATAACCTCTGAATAGATATGTTCGACTAATTTGGAAAATACGAAACCTATCACGTCCATATTACCTCTGATAGCGTCTTGTCTACAAACTTTAGTCAAAGCATATTTTATCATGTCCGTATGACCTATGAATAGATATATCCTACCAAAGCATATTCTATCATGTCCGTATGACCTCTGAATAGATATGTCCTGTTAAAAGTTTATCGAGAGTCTATCACGTCCATACTACCTCTGATATCACTCCCGCCCAAACCTGTCATTTACATTCCGAAATGATGGGTGCACAGAGTCAGAAAAGATTCGCTTTATTTATTCCCAAAAAGAGCAGAATTACATTTGGGAAGCAAAAAGAAGAAATGGTACATCATTGTGGGGGAGCGGTCAGATCGCGAATCAGCTATACCAGTGCAGCTATCCTCTCATTCCTGGAAACCAAGGCATCAGTGCGAGCCCGCTCCAGCCGTGCCTCGCGATTGCTCATAAAGGACAGCTCGGCCCTTGCCCGAAGAAAGCCAGCACGGGCAGCTTCCGCACGCTCCAGATCCCGTCGTGCTGTGCTCAGTCGACCAGTCGCTACATCTAGACCTGCCAACGACTGAGAAGCCCACTCCTCTGCCAGAGCGAGTTTTTCCTTCAACTTGCGGGCCCTCGCTACGTTCCCTTCATGCTCGGATTGGCACTTCGTCTGAAGAGCAAGAGCCTTCTCCACGAGAGCTTTTCTTTCATCCATCTCTAGCTTATGCATTTTGATAGAGTTATCTAGGCTTTCCAGCTGTTTAGTAAGCTGCGCAGTCATGAGGTCGTATCTGGCCTGGACCTCAGCTTCAAGGCTGCCCCGAGCCAGCTGCAAGTATTCGTTAATAGGTTGCTCCAAACCATTAACCATCGCCTCCAGGACATCAGCTACCCCAGAATCGCTGTCACGCCCCAGTCCCAAAATATATGGAACTAGGCCACGTGGCATTGGCCAGCTGACACGTCACTAAGGGATTATCCAATTTAATGGACCCAAAGTGATGTGCTACGCTGTCCTAAAATACTACAAGTCTAAATACAGGTAAATCTGTCTCATCCACAGGAATATCATGAAATATGGAAAATAGTGCTGATTATATATATAGCTAAGTCTGAAATGTCATAATACAGATCAGATAATATCTGGTGGGAACAAACCCACTACAAAAGATAAGAAAAATAAGATAACTAGTGCAACGTCCTCGGAATATGTAGCTCCAACTCCAGAGTACTCAGACAGACTCTGATGGCATCTCCTCTAACTGTTTCTCAGGGGCATCTCCAGTCTCCTGTCCAGGTCCATGTACTGTGGGGTAGAGTGTCTCATCTAAACCTGGCAGGAAACCAGGTCCTCAGTGGGACATAACAAGATACAGAAAAGCATGCCATGCATATGAATACTGAATAAATAGCAGGGTGTGCTAGCCATCTAAGTGAATGCAATTTGAGACAACCTAGTACGTATGGGAAAGTGTGGCTAGACATATGCTGACGTAATTCACCAATCCGTAGTGACTGGCTAATATATGCCACATATGCCCCCGTTCAAGGGCACTATGCAATACACCATCTCCGAGGAGCATGGTCACCGGAATATATAAATATAACAACCGTATCACTCCGTCGAGTGCGGTAACGGGATAAAGAGGTGGGTGTCCCATACGTCTTTTAGTCGTTCTCCCCGCCCAATGTAACTAATGCCAAGTCGTAGTTTTCCTGACTTTATTCTAATCCGTGATGCACGTCGTACGTACTGGTAGCTAATCAACTACGTAAACTTGCATCCCAAAATGAAGTGCAACCTTGTTGCGTGTACCCGTGTCAGGGTCTAAGAGGATATTAGGATAACCTCACAGTTGATGGTAAGTCTGTAAAGACTAGGTTAATTACACTACACGTCAACGTACATGCTGACGGTACCTGAGGCAGTCTCAGATACTTACTGTCATATGAAATTTACTAATAATAACATTCAACAGTTTAATATTTAAACAGTAAAACTTGGCAAGGTATACTTGCCTACTCCTTTGTGCTGGAAGCACCAAGAACCTGCTCTTGCAGTCAAGTCTGAGGGGCCCTGTGACAGGGGGTCACTGACTGCGTCGTAGAGGTACTCTGTTTAGGACATACAGGGTTTGTAAATATATAAAGCGTACATTAAATACCATTTAAATATAGATGCATGTAAAGTCCTATATATAATATATATATAGCATTTATACTTATGAAAATAAGTACATAATAATATATATGTATTAATACATATATAGTATTAGGACATAATAATATATAATAATATTACACATCATAAATACTTATAGAGATAAATAAATATAAGTACTTATATATTTATATATACAAAATGTAAGAAGAAATAATAAAATATATATATGCTATATATATTTTATGTACTACATAATATATATATATGTAGTAATGTAAATATATGTACATATAAGATTTAAAGAAATATATATATATATATAAATATACTTGTTTTTAAATATAGCTTATATATATATAACACATATATATATATAAGTATATATAATATATATAAATGCAAGGAGAAAAATACATATGTTATATATATATATTACATACTACATAATTATATATGTATTAATATATATATATATAAAATATAAAGCAGGATATATATATATAAATATACTTGTATATATATAGCTTATATAGATATAATACAATATATATACATATATACATAAATATATATATATATATATATATATATATATATACATATAATCTGAATATTAAATATATATAAATAATATGTTTACATGTATATTATATAATACATATAGATTATATACATATATGAAAATATATGTATATATATATATAAACAAATAATATATATAAAAAAAAACATATATATACATATAATATATGATAGTAATACTATATATATAGGTATATATATATATAGTATATAGTATATATATAAATAGTATTATACATATAATATACTGTAATATATAATAATAATAATAATAGTAATATGTTATATATAAATTATACATTTAAGTATATACATAAATATATATATACATATATATATATGAAATAAATGCATATTTAAATAAATAAAAAAAATGCATAATACATATAATAAATATATATACACTGTATATATATTTATTGTAAATATAATAATAATAATAATAATAATATATATATATAAATATATAATACATTATATATATAATATATATATATAAATATACATAGAGATATATATATATATATATATATAAATATACATAAATATATATATTAAATACATATTAAATATATAATAATAATATATGTATACTGTATAATTATACTGTACATATACAGTAATAATAATTATAATATATATTATAATATATATAATAACATATATATATATAAATATAAATATATATACATATATATACATATATACATACATATACATAAAATTATACGTATACGTACAGGAAAGGGGGGGGGTATATACCTGACAGGTGGGGGACCCACTGGGCTTGCCGCCGGCAGGAGGACGGCGGCGGAGCCGACGGCGGCCGGCCGGAACAGTAACTGCAGCAGCAGCTGCAGTTAGCAACAGCAGTAGCAGCGGTAGCTGCAGCAGCTCCGGCGGCGGTTGCGGTGGTGGTGGAGGCGGCTCAGGGTGTCAGGGTGGAGGAGGAGAGGTCGGCGGAGGTGGTCGTGGTGGTGGCGGAGGTCTGTGGTGGCGGTGGTGGTGGTTAGGAAGGTCGGGGTGGGTCGGCTCGGGTTGTGGTCAGATGGTCGGGGAGGAGTTGCGGGGAGGCTGACGGCCGGGGCGGTGGCCGTGGGACGGCGGGAAGGTGGTGGTTCGGCGGAGGGGAGGACTGCGAAGCAGATGGTGGTGGTGGTGGTGGACCAAGGCGGCCGGAGGGGGTGGTTAGGGGCGGTCGGGTGGTGGGGGTAGTGATGCTGCTGTTGTTGGTGATGGCGGTGTGGCCGAGGCTGGCGGCGGGTGGCGGAGGCTAGGGTGGTGGTCCGGTGGCCGGGGAGGAGGCCAGGGGGTGGCGAGGCTGAGGGCTAGGGGTCGGGGACGGGGGTGGCTGAGGGTGGAAGGATGGGGAGTTCGGGTGAAGGGGGGGGAGTATATATAGGAATTAGGGTTGGGGGTAGGTTTGTAAATAGGATGAATAGTTAGGGGTATTTAGGTAATTTAATATCTTAAAATATCTAGGCTGATATTTTCAGATATTTATGGTGGGTCCCGCTGACACGTGTACGGTGTACGTTCACCAGCCAATAGGGGGGTGACACCTCACAGGAAATTTTGCAGAAAAACCCCTGTAAATTCATAAATTGTAAATAGGTCCTAAAATAGGTATTTTACGTAATTACGCAATTTGTCTGATAAATCACATGATTCCTAAAATTACTAAAAATTCACAAAAATGAGGGGAAAAGCTGGGGGAGTGCCCTGGGGGTGTGGGGGTGAGTCTGGGCAGGGGCAGGGCCTGGTTCTTTAGGTGATACGGGTCACCGTATTTATTATTTAATAAATACTGCGCATGATGTTCACTAATTATTTAGGGGCAGTTAGGATCATAATTTTTCTACGGTGTCAATACACTAATTGTAGTATATTCAGTCTAGAATATTATCGTATTTTTGTTTGGGCAAAACAGGTGCCTACTGGTCCTCAAATCTCTAGGGGTACAGAGATGGGTAAAGAGCAAGAAATAGGAATTTAAATACGGACTTTTGTAACGATATTTGTGCGTCTCAAACGAGGCTCAAAATAAAGCATCTGGGAGTTGTACAAAATTTAAGAAAATAGTCTAACATGTCTAGGACAGGTATGTGAACTTTGTTTGAGAATTACAGCTAGTGTAATGCTCTAATTAATTAGGTGATGGACAGGTACACAAACAATAGGATATGCAAGCAAAATAATATTTAAAAAGTTGCAATAATTCCAATTAGCTAAAAAAATAATTTTAAAATACTGAAATCTGGTTGAGGGGGTTTACAATCTATCCTCCTTAGAATATTTCGTCCTCGAAATAAAAACAGACATATAATGAAAGAGATTGATTTGAAATATTTTGATAAAGACATATAATGATAACTGAAAATTTGATTAGAAATATCAGGACATACCCTGGTCTGGAAATAGATGGGGGAAACGCTATCGAATATCCTCTTCTCGTTCCCAGGTTGATTCACCTGGTGCATGATGTTTTCATGCAATACGAATTAAAGAGATAGTCTGGCGTTGCAACACTTCTCGCTTCGATCTAGGATTTCTACGGCTCCTCCTGGTATGATAAGCTTGGACTGATGGTGATCTCTGAATGGTCCATCACATGACTTGGGTTCGGAGTGTACCTTCTTAATTGGGATATGTGAGAGACGTCATGTACTGTTTCCAACGTCTGAGGAAGAGTTTATCTTGTAATCCATTTCTCCGATGTGTTCTATCACATCGAAGGGTCTGATGTATCTCGGGCTTAGTTTTTCTCTTCTTCCAAGTCTGATCGTTCCTCGGGTAGGTGGGATCTTCAAAACACATAATCTCCTATTTTACTCTATGTATACCCTTCATCCAAATCATAGGGGTATTATCCGGTTTACAACAGGTCGTATATTAATGGTAGTTCATGATATTTTCTCTCAAGGCTAACATCTGTCTATTATCTCTCCTTAAATCCATTTGCTCTACTCCCAAAACTACCTGAAGTTCTCAGCTATCACTTCATTCTCATGTTTGAGCCTAGCAATCAAAGTCTATCTACCTACCTATTCTTGCTTAGTCCTGATTATTATCTAGAGGTGGAAACAATACTTAGGTCGGTCGGTAGCTAGGGTTAACTACTATGATTTGCTATCCTAGTTACTATCTATATCTGAATGGGTAACTTGGTGGTCTACAGATGATGCTTCTCTTCCCGTAGTATTTGTACTGGTTTAAATTAATCCATGCCTAAGACAGCGTCGAAGTTTGGTATTGGAAGTACCAAGAATCGCGTTCTCATTACTCTATTATACATGACTACTAGCATGCTTTAGTAATGTTGGTAACTGGAACAATGCCTTCTATGGTAAGATGGCTATTTGCATGGCTACGAAACTACTAGATATGAAGACAGCGTAGCTCTAGAATCAAATAATGCAGTTTGTAGGTAATAATGTAACTATAGTGGTACCTGAAATGGTTTCACCTTCCGGTTCTTCTACAACTGCAGCTAGTGCAAAGGCCTGCTCGTGCCTTTGTCTTTGGTTTGTTGTCTGGCTAGATAGTACTGCGATTCCTGAGTGGCCAAGGGTGGTCCCCTCTGAAATCTTCCAGATGCTGGAGAATGCTGAACTCTAGTAGGGGGTTGCATTTTCTGGGCTGGTGCTGCTGGTCCTTGCCCATTCTGGAATGCTGCTTCTCTATGCTGTGGGCAGTCTCTGGCCCTATGTTGATTATCTCCACATATCAGGCATAGTCTATACTTCCTTCGGCAGTTTTTGGCATAATGTCCTTTCCTGCCACAATAGTGACAAGTCGGAAGTTCCTTGCATTGATATGGCCCTGTCTTGTGTGGTGCCTGATTTTCCGGGTGACGGATTGGTCCTCCTGCTCCGGTCTGGTCTCGGGCTGATATGGTTGGATTTGAGCATCTTACTTCTCGGCCAATGGCTTCTTGTATCCTTGCCTCTGAAAGAACTTCCTCGTAGGAAATCCTTGACTGTGCCGTGGTATGCCCTTGGAGCTCGAGGGTAAGGCCGTGATAAAATTTCAGGGCCTTCTCCAGCTCGTTGGGTATCAGGTTTGCACCGAATTGACTTAGTCGACTGAATTCTGCGTCGTAGGCATCGACGGTCATATTCCCTTGTTCCAAATGCAGGAACTGGGAGTACAGATCATCTCTGACCGTGGCTGGAAAGTATTTCGCCTTGAAGTATTCCAGGAATTGCTCCCAAGTATGGTTCTTGCCGGTGCTGCGCTCGATGGAGTCCCACCAGTGATGGGCGTTGCCTTTTAGTTGGGCCCTTACTGCGGTTATCCATAGGTCGGGATGAATTTGTGAACCTTCCAGCAGTATTTCCGTGTTGGAGATCCAATCTGAGATCTCTTCCGGAGTTTCGTTGCCAGAAAAGTTTCTCGGGCTCATTCGGCGAAAGCCTTGAACAGTGTTAGGGGGTTGGACAGGTGCTAGTGCCGGGGCAGTTGTCATCTCCAGAGCTGTTATCAAGGTCTGTCTCAGGGCTTCAGTTTGTTGCCACTGAGCCTGTCTCAGGGTTTCAGTCTGTTGCCACTGAGCCTGCAACAGGGTTTGGAAATATTGGAACATCTGGGTTTGTCCCTCAAGCTGTGGCATCAGGGCTGAGAGGGCTGGAGGTGGAGGCAAAGGTGTCTCCGCCTGCGGTGTTGGTGCTTGGAAAGTTTGCCCTTCTAGCTGGGCTGGGGTTGTTGGATTGACTAGCATCCTTTTTAGGGATTGGTCTCTCGGAAGGGTTAGAGTTCTTTGGACATCTGGCGATGGGTCTGTTGCTTGGTCAACCCCATTATTAGCGTGTCCGCTGGGTATGTCCATATTTCTGAAGAAGATAGAATAATTTAGAAAAGTACGAAGGAAATAATAAATGATAATCAAGCAAGATGCAAGAATTTATGGATGAAAATCAGAGTGGATGAGACCTAGTATTTCTGTCCTAGTGCAGGCTTGCTGGGCATGTAATTATACCACTGGCAACTAACTGGACCTGCATGGGCCACCACTAAAACCATGTCACGCCCCAGTCCCAAAATATATGGAACTAGGCCACGTGGCATTGGCCAGCTGACACGTCACTAAGGGATTATCCAATTTAATGGACCCAAAGTGATGTGCTACGCTGTCCTAAAATACTACAAGTCTAAATACAGGTAAATCTGTCTCATCCACAGGAATATCATGAAATATGGAAAATAGTGCTGATTATATATATAGCTAAGTCTGAAATGTCATAATACAGATCAGATAATATCTGGTGGGAACAAACCCACTACAAAAGATAAGAAAAATAAGATAACTAGTGCAACGTCCTCGGAATATGTAGCTCCAACTCCAGAGTACTCAGACAGACTCTGATGGCATCTCCTCTAACTGTTTCTCAGGGGCATCTCCAGTCTCCTGTCCAGGTCCATGTACTGTGGGGTAGAGTGTCTCATCTAAACCTGGCAGGAAACCAGGTCCTCAGTGGGACATAACAAGATACAGAAAAGCATGCCATGCATATGAATACTGAATAAATAGCAGGGTGTGCTAGCCATCTAAGTGAATGCAATTTGAGACAACCTAGTACGTATGGGAAAGTGTGGCTAGACATATGCTGACGTAATTCACCAATCCGTAGTGACTGGCTAATATATGCCACATATGCCCCCGTTCAAGGGCACTATGCAATACACCATCTCCGAGGAGCATGGTCACCGGAATATATAAATATAACAACCGTATCACTCCGTCGAGTGCGGTAACGGGATAAAGAGGTGGGTGTCCCATACGTCTTTTAGTCGTTCTCCCCGCCCAATGTAACTAATGCCAAGTCGTAGTTTTCCTGACTTTATTCTAATCCGTGATGCACGTCGTACGTACTGGTAGCTAATCAACTACGTAAACTTGCATCCCAAAATGAAGTGCAACCTTGTTGCGTGTACCCGTGTCAGGGTCTAAGAGGATATTAGGATAACCTCACAGTTGATGGTAAGTCTGTAAAGACTAGGTTAATTACACTACACGTCAACGTACATGCTGACGGTACCTGAGGCAGTCTCAGATACTTACTGTCATATGAAATTTACTAATAATAACATTCAACAGTTTAATATTTAAACAGTAAAACTTGGCAAGGTATACTTGCCTACTCCTTTGTGCTGGAAGCACCAAGAACCTGCTCTTGCAGTCAAGTCTGAGGGGCCCTGTGACAGGGGGTCACTGACTGCGTCGTAGAGGTACTCTGTTTAGGACATACAGGGTTTGTAAATATATAAAGCGTACATTAAATACCATTTAAATATAGATGCATGTAAAGTCCTATATATAATATATATATAGCATTTATACTTATGAAAATAAGTACATAATAATATATATGTATTAATACATATATAGTATTAGGACATAATAATATATAATAATATTACACATCATAAATACTTATAGAGATAAATAAATATAAGTACTTATATATTTATATATACAAAATGTAAGAAGAAATAATAAAATATATATATGCTATATATATTTTATGTACTACATAATATATATATATGTAGTAATGTAAATATATGTACATATAAGATTTAAAGAAATATATATATATATATAAATATACTTGTTTTTAAATATAGCTTATATATATATAACACATATATATATATAAGTATATATAATATATATAAATGCAAGGAGAAAAATACATATGTTATATATATATATTACATACTACATAATTATATATGTATTAATATATATATATATAAAATATAAAGCAGGATATATATATATAAATATACTTGTATATATATAGCTTATATAGATATAATACAATATATATACATATATACATAAATATATATATATATATATATATATATATATATACATATAATCTGAATATTAAATATATATAAATAATATGTTTACATGTATATTATATAATACATATAGATTATATACATATATGAAAATATATGTATATATATATATAAACAAATAATATATATAAAAAAAAACATATATATACATATAATATATGATAGTAATACTATATATATAGGTATATATATATATAGTATATAGTATATATATAAATAGTATTATACATATAATATACTGTAATATATAATAATAATAATAATAGTAATATGTTATATATAAATTATACATTTAAGTATATACATAAAATATATATATACATATATATATATGAAATAAATGCATATTTAAATAAATAAAAAAAATGCATAATACATATAATAAATATATATACACTGTATATATATTTATTGTAAATATAATAATAATAATAATAATAATATATATATATAAATATATAATACATTATATATATAATATATATATATAAATATACATAGAGATATATATATATATATATATAAATATACATAAATATATATATTAAATACATATTAAATATATAATAATAATATATGTATACTGTATAATTATACTGTACATATACAGTAATAATAATTATAATATATATTATAATATATATAATAACATATATATATATAAATATAAATATATATACATATATATACATATATACATACATATACATAAAATTATACGTATACGTACAGGAAAGGGGGGGGGGGTATATACCTGACAGGTGGGGGACCCACTGGGCTTGCCGCCGGCAGGAGGACGGCGGCGGAGCCGACGGCGGCCGGCCGGAACAGTAACTGCAGCAGCAGCTGCAGTTAGCAACAGCAGTAGCAGCGGTAGCTGCAGCAGCTCCGGCGGCGGTTGCGGTGGTGGTGGAGGCGGCTCAGGGTGTCAGGGTGGAGGAGGAGAGGTCGGCGGAGGTGGTCGTGGTGGTGGCGGAGGTCTGTGGTGGCGGTGGTGGTGGTTAGGAAGGTCGGGGTGGGTCGGCTCGGGTTGTGGTCAGATGGTCGGGGAGGAGTTGCGGGGAGGCTGACGGCCGGGGCGGTGGCCGTGGGACGGCGGGAAGGTGGTGGTTCGGCGGAGGGGAGGACTGCGAAGCAGATGGTGGTGGTGGTGGTGGACCAAGGCGGCCGGAGGGGGTGGTTAGGGGCGGTCGGGGTGGTGGGGGTAGTGATGCTGCTGTTGTTGGTGATGGCGGTGTGGCCGAGGCTGGCGGCGGGTGGCGGAGGCTAGGGTGGTGGTCCGGTGGCCGGGGAGGAGGCCAGGGGGTGGCGAGGCTGAGGGCTAGGGGTCGGGGACGGGGGTGGCTGAGGGTGGAAGGATGGGGAGTTCGGGTGAAGGGGGGGGAGTATATATAGGAATTAGGGTTGGGGGTAGGTTTGTAAATAGGATGAATAGTTAGGGGTATTTAGGTAATTTAATATCTTAAAATATCTAGGCTGATATTTTCAGATATTTATGGTGGGTCCCGCTGACACGTGTACGGTGTACGTTCACCAGCCAATAGGGGGGTGACACCTCACAGGAAATTTTGCAGAAAAACCCCTGTAAATTCATAAATTGTAAATAGGTCCTAAAATAGGTATTTTACGTAATTACGCAATTTGTCTGATAAATCACATGATTCCTAAAATTACTAAAAATTCACAAAAATGAGGGGAAAAGCTGGGGGAGTGCCCTGGGGGTGTGGGGGTGAGTCTGGGCAGGGGCAGGGCCTGGTTCTTTAGGTGATACGGGTCACCGTATTTATTATTTAATAAATACTGCGCATGATGTTCACTAATTATTTAGGGGCAGTTAGGATCATAATTTTTCTACGGTGTCAATACACTAATTGTAGTATATTCAGTCTAGAATATTATCGTATTTTTGTTTGGGCAAAACAGGTGCCTACTGGTCCTCAAATCTCTAGGGGTACAGAGATGGGTAAAGAGCAAGAAATAGGAATTTAAATACGGACTTTTGTAACGATATTTGTGCGTCTCAAACGAGGCTCAAAATAAAGCATCTGGGAGTTGTACAAAATTTAAGAAAATAGTCTAACATGTCTAGGACAGGTATGTGAACTTTGTTTGAGAATTACAGCTAGTGTAATGCTCTAATTAATTAGGTGATGGACAGGTACACAAACAATAGGATATGCAAGCAAAATAATATTTAAAAAGTTGCAATAATTCCAATTAGCTAAAAAAATAATTTTAAAATACTGAAATCTGGTTGAGGGGGTTTACAATCGCCGAACTCCCTGACCGCCCCGATCGAAAACTGAGAAGCCTTCTTCAGACGCTCGAAGTCTAGATTCTTCGCCAACACCATTGATATCAGTATTTTCAAACTGGTATAAAAGAGGCTGGTATACTGCTCGGTCAGCGCAACCAGATCTGATTGAACACCAGGAGTGGCCGCGATATTGGCGAGTCCCCCTCCAGGAGTGGTTGCAGACGATGTGGCCACGGCTGTCGCCTCAACAGATGGTGCGACCAAGGAAGGTGCGACAACGACGGTCGAAGTCATTGGCATACTCGCAGGAGGCGATGTCACAACGACAGGCTCATCCTCCTCTTGAGATGACGAAACTACTCGGGGCAAGCCAGCACCCGAAGATGCTTCCTCTTCAAACTAAGGCACCTCCGTGTCGCCACCGGAAGCCGAAGCAGAGCCAAAAAGCGCTTCAGCGCTCTTCTCCCTGCAGACATCTGCCCCTGAGAAGAAGACGAGAAAGTTAATATCGACACGATGTTAATGCCTCTAAATAGAATGGCGTAAAGATGACATTTACCCACGGCCGACGACACATATGTCGCATCTGCAGCCAGTACAGCTAAATCACTTCTTAATAATGCTAAGCATGCTATCATACCTGGAGAAAGGGGTCTGATAGCTGACACTGGCAGGTGGTCTTCCAAGTCCTCCTCAAATCCCAACCGAGGCTCATCGGCTGGAATCTCGCCAGGTACTCTCGCAGGCACGAAAGGGGTCTCTTCCGACGCCGATCCGGATAAAGGTATATGGGACCTTATACTCAGCCCCGGAGGCGACTTCGTTCCACTATCGGAGGCAAGGGCATCATCGGCAGCTTCAAGCAGGAGTTCTCCGATACCGCCAACCGAAACTGAGGGTCCCTCCCCGAAAGGCGAGGAACCTCCAATCGAAGAGACGTCCCCAACAGGGGAGATAGCAGGTTCCTCCCTAGAAGCCTCAGTACCAGGAATCCGGAGAGAACGATTAACCATCTTCTTCTTCCTCTTGCAAGGGGAAGTCTGCTTCGAAGCAGGAGCCCTTCGCTTCCCAGAGACTACCAAAGCCCCCGCATGCAGAGGCACTTCACACCTCGGCACCGACACCAGAGGCTCATCCGGAGTGACGGACTCCTCACCCTCGTCAGAAGAAATCGAGGGGACTTCGACTCTCCCCCCAGGCTTGGGAGAAGGCACCCTAAAGCTTCCACGCATGTCAAAATCGCGATGGAAGGTGTTGATCGCCACGTAGAACTGGGCATACGAATGGAGGATGCGCAGCTCCGTGGAGAGTATGACGACCGGCACGATAAAGATTGCTCCCGTGCAACCCATGATAAAATACCGCCATCCTCTGGCTCCATCAATGAGTCCGCCCCTGGACCTGAAGCTGGTGACGACATTGCCCACGTGCAGCTGATCGTACCCAAACTGCCTGACGAACCGACTGGGCAAGTAGGGCTCGAAGAAGCAATGATCTTCGCTTCTGTACAGCAAATGGGAGGGTCTGATGCAGACCAACCAATTAAAAGCTTTCGGAGAAAGATTGGTCTTCTCTCCACCTAAATCCTCAAGGCTAATCCCGGACTGATTGCGATGTACAGAGGGGACAGTGCAGAGGAGCTTCCAGCCGTGACTGAGGCTCAGCACCAGCCAACAGTCTAAAACTGTGTTCACGTTCCAGGGAGAGTCCTTGTAGTTCAGCAAGAAACTACCCCTCGAGCTACTACTAGGGCCGGGAGACATCACCCGGGGGTTGTGGAGAATTAACCATCCCATCAAGTACAGGTATGGTAACTCTACCCGGGGAAAGCTATCACCCCGAGATTCATCAACGAGCAGTCCATCAGTCATGGCTCTCAGGCCAGCCTGTATACGGCACACCATGGCAGGGAGCAAGCCCAGTCTTGCCCCGAACACCAGACGCACGACAGGCTATAGGATGTTCCGGTGAATGCGGTCCGCGGACGCGATACCGGGCACCACTACTCGACGCAGCCATATGGAGAGGAAACCAGCCAGCCGGGCTTCCTTAGACAGAGGCCTGTGGCAGCGCCTCAAGTAACTGTAGGCCTTAGTGCCCTTAGGATACTTTCCTACCCCGTCATTGAGAATCTGATCTGGAGCCTTAGCATCCTCCATAAGATCCTCGATGACCTGGGCACTGAGCACGCCCAAACAGTTCACAGGCTCATTCTTGCCCCCCGAGACTTTCTCCGACTTGGCGGCCCTGGCCCGGTGGAAGAAGTCCACTTAGTGGTGTGAGCCAAATCAGAAGGCTCATCATAAAAAGTAGGGCACGCGAAGTAGTGGCACATCAACTCCTGATATACTTCTACCGCCCGAGGGTCCGAGTCCTCCAACTCCCGGTTGATGGGAACATACTCTTCATATGGGGTATCCCCCATCGGCAGTCTCGAGATCACTGCCATCTCATGGAGGGCCAACCCTAACTCCCCTAGTGGAGTGGCGAAGGTCCCGGTGAGCAAAATATATCGCTCCATCAGTGCCAGAAACAGGTTAGGGTTGGGAGGCAACCCAACACTCGTCGCACTCACAGCAGCATACAGTCCAATGACCTCCAGCTCTCTCCAAAAATGCTTCAAGGCCCAGTCAACTAGGCAAGCCCATCGGAGGTTTGTTGGGGTGATCCACCCATTGCATCGAGGATTCTCCTTGGGGTATACCCCCTCTCGCCCCATGAAGTCATTGCAGAAAGTCGACAATTGGACCGGCTGGATCACTGAACTGTCTTCACTCGGGACGCTGCCCGGACACAGTCCTCTGAACACTGTCACAATGCCGGAAGGACGGCTGACAAATGACTCCTGGTCAGCTCCTTTCAAATGAAAGATCTTTCCCGGCTTGCCGTGAAGATCGGGAGTCAGCGTCCACGACATCCTCCTGGGATGTATAGCATGGGAGAAAGTCGAGATGGGATAATCTCTCGGCATCGTGGGCAGATACAAGACCACACTCTCGACGGAGAAAATCCAGGGTTCTCTCTTGGGCTTCGTCTAGAACTGCTTGTCAATCATGTCCCCAAAAAGAAAAGCCGGCTTGATGTACTGGTCCCCGTCTATGTACGTCAGGGGCTCTCCGTTAATCATGTTCAGCAACGTCCGCTCGCCCTGAGCCGATATCAAGATCTCTCTTCCTTCAGGATACTGGGGTCCGGAGATAGGAAATGTCACGTGGGACAGATCCTCCAGATAGTTTGAGTGCAGCATCCCGGCAGTGAAACCCATCACCTCGGCCAGTGGAGACTCATGCAAGATAACTGCAAAAGTGCAAGAAAAACACGTCATTACAAATCTTGCAACATAAAAACTAAGAAACGACAGTCTGTGCTTTACGCCAAGACTGTACAAATCTGGTCATTTTTACGCCGGAAGTCACATCCAGAAGCGTAATTGAAGGTATACAGTCCGTGCTTTACGCCAGACTGCCAAAATTCTAGTTATTACGCCGGAGGTCCCATCCACAAGCGTAAAGCTAAAATTTTATAGTATACACCAAGTTTTCAGCAGTCAGAGCTTTTATGCTCAAAACTGCGAAAATATAGAGTTTTTACACTAGCACATTAGAAATGTGGGCGTAAAAAAATGAAAATGTCTCCGTGCGTCATCTTCCTCAAAGAGGCTATCAGCACAGAAGACGACCTAGCACGGTCACGTTCAACGTGTGCGAAGGATTTTTTGTCGTTCTTTGTCATCCCAAAGGCTCTACCTCTAAGGCCGGGCGTGCTGCTCATCGGCAGGATACTTCGCTCAGAAGAAAGTTTACCTTGCCCGACCGAAGACTCTCTCGCTGGGGCAGAAGAACAAGAAGAAGAACCTATACTCTTTCCCTTAGTGGAGGGGATTTGTTTCGGCGCCATTTCTGAGTGCTCGGAGAAAGAACGAGGGGAAAAACTCAAACAGTCGAAGGCTCTCTTTCGCAGAAGACGGATGAAAAGTTTTTCTCTCAAAAGCTTGGGATATATATAGAGTTCGGGTCGACTCCTCGAATCCTCGGACGGACTCCTCGAAACCCCAACCAAATCTCACAATTAATATTTGATTATGATTGGGTACTACGTCAGCCCACTACTCTCGAAAGGCGGACAGTCAGCAAATTCGAAGAGTTTTTCGTGCAAAAGCAGGTCAGCGATTCCTACGCTAAGGAGCTTTCTACGCTCGACAGCAACAGATCTACGGTTTTACGCTCGCAAGCTATAAGTCTATCATTTTACGCCCGGATGCCTTTATGCTCGGTAGCTTTTATGCTCGAGAGGCTACAAACTACGACTTTACGCTCAGCAGATACCAAATCGATGATCTCACGCTCGGTGGCATTTAGTTTACGCTCGGAGGCAACAGATCCACAACCTTACGCTCGGAAGATTTCTTTTTCACAGGCTACAAATCTACAGTTCTACGCTAAGAAGCTTTCTACGCTCGACAGCTACAGATCTACGATTTTACGCTCGCAAGCTATCAATCTATGGTTTTACGCCCGGATGCCTTTGTGCTCGGTAGCTTTTATGCTCGAGAGGCTACAAACCTACGACTTCACGCTCAGAAGATACAAATCTACGATTTCACTCTCGGTAGCTTTCTGCGCTCAATAGGCTACGAACTCAGGATTTTTAGCTCATCTACACTACGGATCTCTGACTTTTCGTATATTCGAACAGTTCTTAAGGCGGTCGATTACAGGAGTTCACACAGAAGATACTCCTTCTTGACCTTAAAATATCCCAAGTACCCGAAACATACAGAGTTCAAACATTGAGAAATTACTCTTCTCGGGTCAATTGGAGGTTCATCCAGACTCCAGTCCGAATATTTTATCTATCAAGATGGCAACTCAGTTTGACAGCCATTTCTCGACCCTGTTCCAAGGGATTTTCGAGAAATTATTCTTGAAGATGATGTCTGAACAAAAAAATTTTATTCATCAGAAGCAGCAGTTCAGAATTCTACGCAGTTCCTCACTCCTAAAACAGCAGGACAGTTCGAACACTCGAACGCTAAAGCGGCTTTCTACGCATCCCTAGTTATGCGTAAAAGACAGGACAGGGCCTAATACTCTTTCTATCAGAGTTGGCGTAAAGAATCAGACGTGTCGAAGCTACACATATTCAGACTTCACAATAACGTATGGCAAAATGATCATATGCAGAAGAATATGACTTTATTAAAAGAAAATCTCGATTACATATGAGAAAAATCTGGTCTACAAGGATTTTTCTATATTTTTATGATTACATATGAGGGAAAATCCGTCTACAAAGGATTTCCCCATCGTCGTCTGAAGATCGCCCAGAAGCTGTTCTGACAGGTTCTCAATGGGCACAATTCTTCATCCATCTTCTCCAACAGTCAGTCGGTTGCCGCAAACTGACTGACATGGCAATGATCAAAGGCGGGAGGATACAAAACTGGGCATAGACCCATCCTCCAATAGAAAAGCAGGGTACTGCTTTCCTACGCCCAACGCCATGGTAGATTGAGTTTGGGTATATCACCCAACTCAATACCCGAGGTCAGAGCTAGTTGCTGCTCTCATCCCCGGAGGTAACAGAAGAAGGCGCCACTTGCAAGCAGCGTGGTCTAATACGACCCTTCTCTTCTTCTGGAAGAACCTCCATATAAATTTGCTGATTATCCCGAGCAAGGGAGGCTAAGATATCCTTCCATGATCCATCGTTGCAGTGGACACTTGCTCGAAGACGCCGTCTTTTTCGGCTCCGTACACGCTGGAAGAACATGATCTCCTTCTTCCTCAGGTCGACCCGACGAACTCCGAAGATCATCTCTGCGTGGTGATGGAAATGTGGGGAGAACAGGTTAAACCCTCAGCCTTTTTATAGGCGAAAGAAGTCACACCGGTCCCCAATAAATCCGCCATAAAGTCAGCATCGACCGTTTCAACGCTCCATTCAGAAACATTTTGAGTTACGAGGAGCGGTTCATGCTTCATTCAAAGCATTCCAAATTCTAAGGAATTTGAAAGCTTTAAAGGGGGTCTTGTAGAAGCATGAAAAATACGCCGGATGGCTATACGCAGCATATTGATGCAGAGCAGCGTAAACAGAGGCCTTCAGAGCCATCAAGCGTGCAACAGAGTTTTTTTCGCTAAACACAGCATAAAATATAAGCTCAAAGGACCATCCGCGTAAGGCAGTACGTCCAAGCCGCTTCCGCGTAAACAGGGTGCTTCATCGACTCCTGGGCGTAAAACCCATCCTCTTTCAACGCAGCATTGAAGTGTACGAGAGACGCTTCGTATTCTCCGAAGTGATCCTGTCAGATCCTGCAATGAACCTGTCAGATCCTGCATTGAACTTGACGTCTGGACTTCTGACAAAGGGATACTGCTCGACTACCCAGACGACGGCTATAATGATGGCACAGCACTGCGACCCAGGCTGTCATTTACCACCATCTCCTTTGCATAAAATGCTTTTATGTGCACAAAGGGATACGCTGTCTTGTTTTACACAGGTAAACATGAGCTGTTTACGCTCGCAGTAGACAAACCGCCTGCCACATCGAAAGTTGCACTTCGTACGGGGCTCGAGGCACGTCTCTACGACTGATGCGCAGAGCGGTGACAGTTTCTCGAGGCACGTCTCTATGTCTAATGCACAGAGCGGTGACAGTTTCTCGAGGCACGTCTCTGCGACGGATGCACAGAAGGGCTGCAGACCTTCAAAATACGCCTCCGTATTTAATGCACAGGATGGTGGCAAATCTCTGCATTTAATGCAAGAGATTTGATTATATCTTCAAAAGCCGTAATTCCGGCTAAGACTTCCACATCAGCACTCTGGCATGGTACGCAGCGGCTTCTACGCCCATTCGGCTTCTGTGCTCACTCGGCTTCTAGTCCATTCGGCTTCAACGCCCACTCGGCCTCTATGACCACTCGGCTTCTACGCCCACTCGGCCTCTATGACCACTCGGCTTCTACGCCCACTCGGCCTCTATGACCGCTCGGCTTCTACGCCTATTCGGCTTTTATGCCTGCTTGGCTTCTACGCCATGGTGATAGACATTGGCTTCTACGCCCACCTCTTCTACACAAGGGATACCTACCTACGTGGCTTCTACGCCGTGATCTTTGTAGCGATTATACGCGTTTTGTCCCTTAGTTGGACCCGCGTCACACGCTCATCAAAGGATCATCTATACGCAGGCATTGGTTATTTTAACCGTTGTGTAAAAGGGTGCTGTACTTTCCACTCCTCAGTTTCTACACCGACGGAGTGGTCACTGTCACCAAAACTCTATAAATAGAGACCTCTATCAACAGAGGAAAAAGTTCGAAAAATTGAAGATCAAACGGTCGAAGGAATTGGTCTAAAAACCTCCAAAGAGATCGAACCACGGGTCGAAACTTTGAAAGAAGGATCGAACAAGGTCAAACTTCCAAGAAAGATTGAACCAGAGGTCAAGAGAGAGAGAGAGAGAGAGAGAAGAATCCGGAGCTCAGGCAAAGAGTAGGGATCGACGACTTTGGCATCGTGCATCCACCCTCTTCTGCAACCTTCGAAGCCGCTTCCTGTCTTCTACGGCACTTCTTCATCATCGTGTGGACCAAGGGCTAAAGTGATCGACTGCAGATCAGACATCTATAGCAATATTTACCCAGATTAAATAAATTATACTCCCACATCCTCGTATAGGATCAAATTGTACAAGTTTGTTTGTAAACCAAAGAACACGGGTTTCGTATAAACCCCGTCTTGAATATATTTTCATTCTTTCGTTTTCCACCACAAACAGTGCTTAGATGTCTTGAGGGTAGGTACGTGTCCCCGTTCGGATACGTGAGATCGTATCGCGGAGTTTTGGGCATTTCGGGCAATTTGGGGTTTTTTTCCGACATGGGTACCACATGCATGTAGAATTTTGCCATGGACCTAGAATCAGAGAGTTAACATTTTTGTGAGGTTCTAGACATCGATTAGAACTCGTGGGTAAATTTTAGGTCAATTTCGATTAGGTTTGGTGTGTGTTTCATGAGGTATCGCGAGCCGCACTCCAAGTGTTCGTCGAAATGACCAAATGGCTATTTCGACTTGGTTTCTAGGTTTCGGGCTTGTGCGTGGGTTGGTTTTACCTTGGGGAGTGTGTACTAGGGTTGTCGAGTTTATATTTGTATATATATATATGTAATTATATATATATGGGTGAGTTTGCGTATAGGTGTTGGTGTTAGTGAGTGTGTTTGTGTGTGTGTTAGTGTATGTTTGTGTGAGTGTGTGTATATGTGTGTTTAAGTGTGTAGGTGTGTGTGTGTTTGTGTGAGTATGTTTGAGTGTGTAGGTGTGTGTGTGTGTGTTTGTGTGAGTGTATGCATGTAGATATATATATATATATAGGTATAGGTATAAATATATGTATATATGTATGTATAGATATATATATAGGTATATATATATATATATATATATATATATATATATATATATATATATATATATATATGTGCATGAGTATATATATATATATATATATATATATATATATATATATATATATATATATATATATACTCATGCACATATATATATATATATATATATATATATATATATATATATATATATATATATATATATATATATATACACACACACACACACACACACTATATATATATATATATATATATATATATATATATATAGTTAGCTAGTTAGTTAGAGTAAAGAGGGGTAAGGCGAGGTATCGCAATACCTTGAGATACTCAAGGTATTGGGTATCGGGGCGAGGTATTGGGCTTATGCCTAGGTATGGAGTTAGAGTTGCTTTTATAAATATAGTTATATATATATATATATACGTTCTAGGATATATATTAGAGGGTATATGCGGGGTATATAGCGTAGGTTGAGATATCGGATACCGAGGGTATCCCGGTATCTCAAAGAGGCGAGTTTGTGTGTTTACTAGCTTAATGAGCTAGGTTTGACCTAGAATTTTAGGGGTAGCCTAGTTTGACCTAGAGTTGACCGTAGTTGACTCGGTTGACCGCCAAAGTCAACATTTGACCTAGTTTCGGCCTAGATTTGACTTTTTGGACCCCGTATTGACTTTTTGATCCAGATTTCACCGGTTTGACCCGTTTGACCTAGAACAACTCTAGAAGCTTGTTTTTAGTTATTTTATATCTGTATAACTCTTTAGAACTCCGTTTAACCTTGCTTTTCGTAATAGGTCCTTGCGATGCCAGTTCGGACCTCGATGCTCACCAGTTGCTCAGGACGCCAGGCGAGTACATTCTTTGATAGTTTTTATTATATGATAATTATTATGATTCATCTTCTAGTATAGTATTATCTAATTTTTTGGCATGACAGTGACTAGTATTTCTGGATTTATTTACTTGCGATACGTATATTTCATGTTTCTTGCCTCTATTTCTGGAATCACCTACTGGCATCACATCAGGACTCACTACAGACATCACCCATGTTTTTGGATGGACTCATATTTATATTATGTGTTGGGTATTGGATTCACTTGTACTAGTCGGGGCAGAGAAATACTCGAGTAGACATATAAATATTTCCAAATATGGAATCACTCCATCTGGTCTAATCTGGAATGATAGCAGCCGCACACCCAGTGTGCGGTGAGCCGTACTTATCCCTAGCCGTTTACATGTCAAAACAGGTATTTCAGAGACACTAGTTCATTCTTTCTAGTCTAGACTCACTTGCACTTCTTGACTGGTCTCACTTATACTTTATGGACTGGACTCATTATATTTACTCTTGCTGAACTCACTTCACGTTATTGTGCACACACTTGCTCTTAGTTTAGATTTCTTGTATCCTGCAGTCATTATTATCTTTTTTCTGATTTTTATGCATCTTTACCTTTATGCATCAGTTGATATATATATATATATATATATATATATATATATATATATATATATATATATATTTGTTCATACTTTATTTCCTTCACCTTGTGCTACAACTGCTTTATAGTTTTTATCATTTAACTGGAACTGCTGTTAGAGGTGTACTTGCTCCAATCCTGACTGGATATATTTTTTAGAGGATCCGAAAGATTGGTGTCCGACGTTTTATGGACCTCAGCCTGTCGATGGTGCAGACAAGGACCCCCTAGTTCAGGAGTGATTTCCAGGTTGGTAGTCGGGATCACTAGGACCTCAGTTGTATTTATTAGCTTTTGGTACCGAATTTGTCCCCGACTTTTGGTTTGAGACTTTGTATTGTATTTGATTCAGGATATTGTTGTTATGATTATTATTGTTGTTGTTTTTATTAGTAGTTGTTGTTTAGACTTTGTAGTTGTTAGACTTTCTTGTTATCTTATCGTGCTTAGATCGTGATTGAGTATTTGTATTATCTTTATCATATTGTTCCTCCATTTGGAGTTGAGATCTTGGCAGGTACTTAAATTATTGTGTGAGATTGTTAGCTAGATAGTAGATCTAGACAGCGTTCTACCGCCGATGCTGCGGCGTAGGCTGGACGTACCCATGACTCATGCCCGATTTTTTGGGTGCCGGTCGTGATACATTTTTGGTGGCGGCCCACGCAGGTCTCGAGCTTCGCAATTAGTTCGATGTCGTGGTAGTACAACGATTTAGTTGTACTGCTGCGAGCCTACTCTAGGATCTTGGATCTTGGATGAGAGTGTACTTAATCACGACTAGGAACAATTCCAATATAATATTTGCTATTTCTAATTATTCTGAAATTGCTTCCTTTTGAAATATTACTGTCCTTCTTTGATGATATCGTATCTTGCGCCGTATTGACTTCTTTTGATCGGTGTTCAGGATACCTCCGAAGACACAGTCTCACTGTACCTTTCTAGCAGCTGCCACCGAGAGGTCTGCTACCTCTCATCCATCTCGTATTCAGGCAGCTGCTACCGCTCTACTCACCACTCATGCGGTTGAGGGAGCATCTGCTTCTCTCGGGGATCCTCCTCCACCTGTCGATCCGAGGACTACCCCAATCGTTCCGGTAGTACCTCCTCCCCCACCTCCTGCACCAGTAGATGCCGTGCAGTTGTTTGCGTTCTTCAGGGAGATGATAGACGGGCAGCACCGCCAGGTGGATGTGATGAGGCTGGGCATTGAAATAATAAATATAATTAATGGAGGGTTAAAATATCATACGAGACTTTGGAAGTTATTTATTATATACAACTGATTAACATTGATAAGCGAATTTAATTATTATGAAATAATGCTGAGGATAGTAAAACATTGATTGTCATTGAGGAGCAGGTTAATTAATATAAAATTGTAGAGTGACATCAACCCATGGGTTACTATTGAAAGTCTAATAAATATTAGTTATTTATTTAAGTTGAGGCACGTCAATGTGCATGTTAACATCTATGAATACTGAGGTGAAACTGAGGACCGGATCATGTTTTGAACCACGAAATATCGTGATGAATAGAGTAAGATTGAGGTTTGGACTGATGATATCGTTTAGATGATTAATTTGATTGGATGTGATGTACCCCTAGTCAACCTTGGTCAACCCTCTAGCGTCGTGTCACTGTGAGAGTAGCTGAGTCTGAGCATATGTTTAGACGTGTGTCACATCCCTGTTTGCCACATGATAGTTTATTGATTGAGTTTGTATCTCGTCTCTAGGTACTTCAGAACCCACGAACTTGGACGTTGTACCGGATCCTCGTCATCAGCAGCCGGACGCAGGCAAGTGTACCTTGCCACCTTGTATTTCAGTTTACAGATATTTATTGGTTCGTTATGTACTTTGTGCACGTAGTTATGTTGACGTTCGATACTTCACGACCGGTTCACAACCGGGTGCTGACGTTAGTCGTAACATCTTAGAATAATTGTTAGATACTTTGTAGTACCTCGATGCACGTACCTGAGTACATCGACACCCTAGGACACTCATACACTATGATCGTGCCAGATTCCTGTATCCTGATACTGACATCATGACCAGAGACTGGGACGACCTTAGGGTCGCGTCTGTTGAGTTATCTTTCGTATGTCGAGACTGTTAGATAGAGTTTCAGGTTCAGCGCATAATTGTTGACCGCTTGGGAAGGAGAAGACAGTTACTAGACGTTTGGGCTACTCTGCACGCGCTTATATATATGTAGTATTTTATAGTGATACCTGTATCTAGTGTAGTTGTTTCACCCGTATGACTCTTTGTCCGGAGCTGCGGTACGTGCCGTGTGTTTTCGTGTCCGGAGCTACGATTTTATTTTGTATAGTCCACGCGTCGAACATTGTTTTTAAACTGTGTCACACTAGTTGGTTATGATAGAGTACCCTGTCATGAACTTTTACTTTCTGTTTACTTGGCATGTTGTATTTCTGTACCTTGTTACGTCCCTCTGAGGACCTGGTTCCCTGTCAGTTTTACTGCATAGATGATTACGGAGCATTTGGAGTTGCATGTCTTGCGGGCATGGTACCAGGTACTCATATTATATCTTCCGGTATTATAGTTATTTACATTGGTTATTTCATCTGTTGTTGTAGCCTAGTTTTTATAGACTCATACTTATTCTCGAGTCTATTCGAGTTAGTGTGTTATTGGGCGGCCGACTCTAGCACATATAGCTCTTTCTTGTATACTGTTGTACATTGTGGATTGAGACAGAGGTTTATATTTATGGAATATCTAGATAGTGCCATTTTATATTATAGCTTATACGTATTCGAGTCAGACCAGAGTCTGGTCGAATGCGTAGCTGGCGTTTCACGTATTCCTAGTCCTACGTTTTGGGACTGGGGCGTGACATGTTTTTTTGGTGGCCCATGCAGGTCCGATTTAAATCGTCTTGGTCACCTGACTGTGCCAAACAAGCCTGCAAATTAGGAATAAATGTTATGATTGTTGAATAGGATCTCAATCCATAATCGATTTTTAAAACTCTTTGTATGTGATTATCGCCCTTGGACTTCCACTTTGCATTCGTTCAATCTTCGTAAATATCGCTATCCTTGTTTCTCGTCCCCTATTGTTCGGGGAGACGAATGCTTGTGACTGATGACTTCCCTCCAGAAGAAGATCGAAGACCAGACGACAGGAGACGAAATTCGTATACCTTTCTCGAAGAAGATTGTTACCTTATCAGGATAGATTGATGGGTTCTTTGGATTCTAGAACTAGTGTGGAAGGTTGGCAAGGGAGTTGGACCTAGTAGTACCCTACCCGTACTTGAGGTAGCAGTGATCTTGGAAGTACTGAGAGCTGGAAGGATTGTTGATCATGACCTAGAATAATTCACGAAAATGCATAGCCTGATGTTGGAAACTAGTAGTCGTATATGATAGCAATGCTAGGAACGATGATTATGAGCTAAAGGAGATGAAAATTTTAGGATCTCACTTGGGAGATAATAATCGGATTCCAGGAAATTCTAGTATGTGCTTGAGTGATACCATTATTGTACTATGCGACTTGGAGAGATAAAAAAACGAAAAGAAGAAACTCGAGGAATAAAAAAAAAATTTGAGGAAAAATTGAGGAGAAGAGAAATTATACTTTAGGCAGGGGAGAAAATTTTCTTTTAAAGGATTAGTGTGGTAAACAGAACAAGAGGATTTATTTTGAGGATTAAGTCTGGAAGATGACACCGTCCTAGCATGAATTGATTGAGCCAATACCATGCGACACTAGATTGTCGACGTAGTTGCATTTATATTTTTAGGCCACCAGGTTACCTTGAGTTGAGTTAAGGGAGCCCAGGAGTGTGGTGTCCATCTACCTTAGGGGTATACAATGCAGGAGGTGAACCAGTGTACCACCAGGTTATATCAGAGTTGAGGATATTTTTCTAGAGGATCTTCTAGGCCTGTCACCTGACAGAGAGATGGAGTTTGTTAAAGAGTTGACTCCCATACCAGTTATTCTCTCGTCTTCAGACTAGCACCGATATAGTTGGTTGAGTTGAAGATCCATAGTAGAGGATCTCTTAGACAAGGATTTCAGTCGGGCTAGTGTTTCCCCATGGGAAGCAACCATCTTATTGTACCAAAGAAGGACGGGACGATACGTTGCATAACGATTACAGGGCATTAAATACCGTAGCAATAAAGAGCAAGTACCCTTGTCGCACATCGAAGATTTATTTGAATCAGCTAAGTGGCGCATATGTATTTTGAAGATCTATCTCAGATCCAGTTATTACCAGATCAAGGTATGGAGAGGGGATATTCTGAAGACGGCTCTTCGGACGAAGTATGGACACTGTGAGTTTCTAGTCATGTTGTTTTAACCAACGTGCCAGTAGTATTTATGAGTTTGGGGAACAATATTTTCCACCAGTGCTTGGATAAGTTCTTGGTGGTAATTATCGATGATATCTTGGTGTATTTTAAGGGCCAGAATGAGCTCAACATGAGACAGAGACGTTGGCTAGAATTTATGACAGATTATAATATCGAGCTGCAGTACCATCCTGGCGAGGCAAATGTAGTGGCAGATGCCTTAAGCTAAGCCCATGGCCTATTTATACGACTCATCGCAGTGGTTAGAGGATTTTTCAGGAACTCAGGATTGAGATTGTATTGTCAGGCATGGATGGACAGATGGCCAGTCTCGAGGATTCAGTCCACATTTATTGAGAGGATCAAGGCAACCTTGCCTACAAATATGGGATTTAGACGAAAGCGAGACAGGACAGAGGCCGACATGCAAACAGGATTCAGGATTCAGGAAGACGGAACATTGAGGCATGGAGATCGCCTATACGTTCCAAGTGGCGAGCTACGCCAAGAGTTGATGACCGAGGCGCATAGCTCGACTTATTCAATTCATTCCGGGGGTACGAAGATGTACCAAGACTTGAAGCAACAATTCTGGTAACATGGGATGAAAAAAGAGATTACGAGATTCATAGCAAGATGCTTGGTATGTCAACGAGTCAAGGCAGAATACCTGAGAACTGCAGGACTATTGCAGCCACTTCCCATTCCCGAGTGAAAGTGAAAACACATTACCATGGACTTCGTCACAGGATTCCCGTGAAGCCCTAGTAGAAAGAATACAGTATGGGTTGTCGTAGACAGACTCACCAAGTCTGCACATTTCTTGTCCTTCAGAGTTGGGCAATCCACAGAGATACTAGTTGACATGTATATGAGGCAGATAGTACGATTACCTGGAGTGCCTGTCAACATCGTATCGGATCGTGATTCCAGATTCATGTCACATTTTTTGTGGAGTATGCAGGAGAGCCTAGGAACTCGTCTCAAGTTCAGCACTGCGTATCATCCACAGACTGATGGACAGTCAGAGCGCACGATACAGATATTAGAGGATATGTTGAGAGCGTGCATGATTGATTTTGGAGGATCTTGGGAGGACCATCTACACTTAGTGAAATTCTTCTACAATAACAGTTATCAGGCTAGTATACAGATGGCACCTTATGAGTCACTGTACGGTAGGAAATACAGGTCGTCAGTTTGTTGGAGTGACGTAGGAGAGCGTCAGATACTTGGTCCAGAGTTGGTGACACAGACAGTGGAGAAGGTCAAGCAGATTCAGAGCCACCTGTGCGCAGCACAGGACAGACAGAAATACTGGGCAGATGCGTACCGCAGACCATTGGAGTTCAAGGAGGGTGACCACGTATTTTTGAGGATATCGCCCACCCGCGGTACCATCAGATTCGGAGGCAGAGGCAAGCTGAGTCCGAGGTACATCGGACCTTTTGAAATTTTGGAACGAGTTGGCGAAGTGGCTTACCGTCTTGCATTAACTCCATCATTAGAGGGAGTACATGACGTATTTCACGTATCGCAACTGAGGAGATATATCACAGACCCTAGCCACATGCTTGACCATTCGGAGATTACAGTCGGGCCCAGTCTGTCTTACGTAGAGCAGCCAGTTGAGATCCTCGATCGCAGCGAGAAGACTTTGAGAGGGTAGACGATTCGACTGGTCAGAGTGGCATGGAAGCACCATTCACCAGGCGAGTCTACTTGGGAGCGCGAGGATTCTATTCGGCAGCGGCTCCCATACTTATTTGAGGAGCAAGGTACGATTTTACGTACGACATTTGATTACTAGACTGTTTTAAAATTCTGTTAGATATTATCGTGCTTTACTTTTAATTTCGGGGACAAATTTTTTTTAAGTTGGGAAGAATGTAAACCCCCTCGATTTATTCTGTAGATAGTTAAAGTGGATTTGGAAAAAATTTGATAGCAGATGTCGAGGTTTAGAGTAGAGATATTTTATCTGGTATTTAACTCAATTAATTAAAACCCTTGGCGCGGCCCATCATTTTTTGATTTTTTGGGGCCCAATATCAGCCCATAAATTCCGTTTAATTATTGTACTTCTGACCTGACCCGCCAAATTAGGCATTGGACTTTTCCGTCTTTTAACATTAATTTTTGTGTGCTCTAAAGTAATTGCGCAACATTCCGAAATCGTAACACATATTTAATTCCGTGTCGGACACCTGTGTCGTTACCCTAAATTTTGGGATACCAACTTAACCCGTTGAGCCGGACCAACTAAAGGGTCCAAGACTGACTCCAAGCCCCCACCATTTTTGGCCTTGCGTCATTTCTGGATTTTGACCCCAAGTGCCCCAATTAAATTACATTCGCGGGATATTTTATTTCTATTTAAATCGGGGATACCAACTTTGTAAATCCTAATTTTAATCCTAATTTAGTTCCAATGCCCTTCTAATTAAACCCGTGCTTAACGCACAATCCTCCCTCACCATAGAAATTACTAAACATATTTTTCCCCGCAATTTTTGTGTTATTTTATGTGTCCATGCAATTTCTTGAATTTACGGGATTAAGTTACAATTATTGAATTGTGTGGCACCATCCTATTGGCCATGAACAAATAAGAGGGTCCCAAAATGGGGTCCCATTCTCACCCATCCATTCACCCTCATGAAGAAACCCTCTCCTCTTCATAATCAATCTCAACCATCCATTTTGAATAGGATGATCTCACCCATCCATCTCCTTCCCACACACCCCTATAAAGTAACTCCTCACCCCACCCACAACCAAAAACCAACCGGCCCTAATCCCAATAAAATCTCTCTCTCTCTCCTCCTCCATTTATTTTTTATGCAAAGAAACTCCATTCTTCTTCCTCCTCCATTTCTTTCTTCTTCTTCAACTTTCTTCTTCTTCTTACTTTCTTCTTCTTGGTAGAGGAGCAGTCCGGCCCGGCCGACTGAACCCATCTGGCTTGTACACAGTAACTCCGGCCCGGCGGCTCCGGCCTGTGCACGGCTACTCTGGCTCAGACTCCTCCATCCGGCCTGCTCCACTTGACTCCAGCTGTGCACAGATAGCGCTGCTGCACTCGACTCCGACTGTGCTGTGCACCCTGCCTCTCCGACAGTGCATCCCGATACTGTGCATCCCCATTCGCACCGTCTACTGCCGACATTCCCCCCCCCCCGCTCCGGCCAGGGATCCATCGACGGCCCTGAGCACTGACTGCTCCTGCCAGTGCAGCATTTCACCTCCACAGCAGCTCCCGTCCGGCCGCATTCACCATCCCCTCGTCCTCCGGCCAGAGACGGCCACCCGCATCGTCTCATCATCATCATCACCATCAACTCCAATGCCTTAACCACCATCCAGCCATCACCTTCACTCCGGCGAGCTGTCGTCGACCACTCAGCCTCGGTCACAAACACCTCCTCCACCTCACTGTCGGTTTCCCTACGGGCAACCATTCCGGCGTGCCACCGTGCCGCTGCCAAGGTGAACACTCCCCCTCTCTATATGTTGTATATTGTGTATTGTTATGGTTAGTTTAGTATTATTTTATATTATTATATAGTTTAGTTAGTTTTAGAGTTGTGTTAAATATGCTATTGAGATTTTAGGGTTTTGAATACATGAGTTTTATGGTATATGTTAAACTTTAGGGTTTTGAGCCCATGGAGATTTTAGAGTTATTACATTCTTAATAAATGCAAACTAATGGTTGAATGCTAAATAGAGATTTTGGGGTTATTACATGCAAATTGTTGGTATGTGAATGCAATGGGTTTTATGGTTTGATGTGACAAAGTATCTGCGTCGGTGATTGAAATAATAAATATAATTAGTGGAGGGTTAAAATATCATACGAGACTTTGGGAGTTATTTATTATATACAACTGATTAACATTGATAAGCGAATTTAATTGTTATGAAATAATGCTGAGGATAGTAAAACATTGATTGTCATTGAGGAGCAGGTTAATTAATATGAAATTGTAGAGTGACATCAACCCATGGGTTACTATTAAAAGTCTAATAAATATTAGTTATTTATTTGAGTTGAGGCACGTCAATGTGCATGTTAACATCTATGAATACTGAGGTAAAACTGAGGACCGGATCGTGTTTTGAACAACGGAATATCGTGATGAATAGAGTAAGATTGAGGTTTGGATTGATGAGATCGTTCAGATGATTAATTTGATTGGATGTGATGTACCCCTAGTCAACCTTGGTCAACCCTCTAGCATCGTGTCACTGTGAGAGTAGCTGAGTCTGAGCATATGTTTAGACGTGTGTCACATCCCTGTTTGCCACATGATAGTTTATTGATTGAGTTTGTATCTCGTCTCTAGGTACTTCGGGACCCGCGAACTTGGACGTTGTACCGGATCCTCGTCATCAGCAGCCGGACGCAGGCAAGTGTACCTTGCCACCTTGTATTTCAGTTTACAGATATTTATTGGTTCGTTATGTACTTTGTGCACGTAGTTATGTTGATGTTCGATACTTCACGATCGGTTCACAACCGGGTGCTGACGTTAGTCGTAACGTCTTAGAATAATTGTTAGATACTTTGTAGTACCTCGATACACGTACCTGAGTACATCGACACCCCAGGACACTCATACACTGTGATCATGCTAGATTCCTGTATCCAGATACTGACATCATGACTAGAGAATGGGACGACCTTAGGGTCGCGTCTATTGAGTTATCTTTTGTATGTCGAAACTATTAGATAGAGGTGTCACGCCCCGATCTCCCGCAGGCAATTCGGCCGTTCCCGCTAGGCGGGAATCACCCTCGCCAGCGCTCCCGCGGAACGATCGCTTAACCCATCCGGGCGTGATGCCGCACGAGCGTAATCCACGCCCGTGCAAGGCCATGGTTCATTGGCTGGCGGCAAGAGTTCTAAGCCACAGAGTCGCACAGATTATCCGAGTACAGCGGAGTCATGAACGCATAGGCGATCGGTAACAGGTTCACTGAGTCGACAATATAGCGGAAGCATCGAAACAAGTAAAGTAATCTCTTTATTGATATAAAACATGTATTACAGGCGGCGTATAGCCGAGATTACAAGTCGCTCAAGCCTCTCTCTCTGAAACAGTAAAAGCATGCCAAGTGGCTACAACTGTGGAATGATTGTACAGGCGATGGTCAGGCTACGCTCCAACATTATGTCTTGTATATGCACTTCAGTCCCGGACGCACCGTTGTAAGGCTTCAGAGGGAACTCCTGGCCTTAGCACGCACGAAGGAGGCATCCGCACCGAACGAGGTTCTCCCGCACCCTGCAAGCAAACTGGTGGATTATCAGTACATTGAATGCACTGGTGGGAAAGCTACTCGCCCGCTCGACAAATCCAAATACGTAATACAGGTTCCGTGCACAACTATTAAGTTGTCTTTCTAGTTGTCTTAGGATCAGTTTCATGCAAACATTGAACAGCTTAACGTGTCGGGCAGTGTACCGTGCGATGTTAGAGGAAACACGGCAAGACTTACCAACTTACCATCTCCTTCCCTGTCCAAGGCAAACATTGAGGTAAACATGTTAATTCAAGCACGGGCAAGTATAACATTCAGGAGGCATAGCATATGCAAACATGAGGGTCGTTTTAACATGATCGTTCAGGTGTTAAGTCATTCATTGATGCGATACAGTAACTCGCACGCAGATAGCCGCTAAGCGAGGATGACTTATCTATATGAACAGTTGTCGCTGGCATAGCCATAAAGGACCAATTTTAGTCTCTAACGAGAATGGGGTACAGCGAGAATACAGGATGCGCTCCACACCATTTCATCTTTGCACAGGATGACTAAACAGGAGAGTTACCAATTTTAGTCACTAACGAGAATGGGGTGCAGCGAGAGTACAGGATGCTCTCCACACCATTTCGTCTTTGCACAGGATGACTAAACAGGAGAGTTCCATCCGGATCGGGTCGGCCCCAGTGCCCCGGTGACCGCCCATGGAACGGTGCCTCATTTCCGAGTTGTCCGCGACATACAGGTCTGTATTCAGGTCTGGCTAGGCACAGGATCAAGTTCAGGATAGGACATATCATGTTCAATGTACAGGCATGATTGTTCACAGTCGTATATCGATTGCCAGGCCAGTTGATTCAGTAGTTTGCTCCTCGAGCTGTGATTCAGTGATTTATTCATTCAGGGTGCAGATTCCCTGGTTCGGGAATTGCCTTGGTGACCTAACGGTCCCGAATACTTTCAGGTTCTTCCATGTGCGGAATGACTACTTAGTAGTCTCCCGGGGTTTGGATAAAAACATGGCAACATTCAAGCAGACAAGCATGCGTTTCTAAAGGAACATAAGCAGGCACGTTACTCGGACCCGAAGGTAAGCCGAGAAGTGAAACCGTTATAGGACTTAGCATGCGAGGGTTTGAATATAAGCAGTATTTCTATTTTCCATGTTTTAGCAAGCAATACAAGTTGGGATTATTCTCTTAGCTAGGTGCGTTAGATTTATTAGCATGCAGGGGTGATTCACCTAGCGACTAGCATGAATATTCCAGATTTTATGTGTGCTGGCTAAGCAAAGACAAGTTCACCGTAGCCACCCACCTTAGCGATGATTCACCTCGGTAGAGCGATACGTCTGAGCGAGCCTCTGAAAGCCTAAGCCGGATTCCTGTAGGGACAAGTCTGGATATCCTTTGCTTCTTGATCGAGGCAAAGCGGGTCGGGACAGTTGCACGATTGCCGTTTGAGACGGCAGTCCGCTTGAGCGGAACGGGGTGTTACAAGAGGTTCAGGTTTAGCGCACAATCGTTGACCGCTTGGGAAGGGGAAGACAGTTAGTAGACGTTTGGGCTACTCTGCACGCGCTTATATATATGTAGTATTTTGTAGTGATACTTGTATCTAGTGTAGCTGTTTCACCCGTGTGACTCTTTGCCCGGAGCTGCGGTACGTGCCGTGTGTTTCCGTGTCCGAAGCTACGGTTTTATTTTGGACAGCCCACGCGTCGAACATTGTCTTTAAACTGTGTCACACTAGTTGGTTATGATAGAGTACCCTGTCGTGCACTTGTACTTTCTGTTTACTTGGCATGTTGTATTTTTGTACCTTGTTACGTCTCTCTGAGGACCTGGTTCCCTGCCAGTTTTGCAGCATAGATGATTACGGAGCATTTGGAGTTGCTGTTGGAGTTGCATGTCTTGCGGGCATGGTACCAGGTACTCATATTATATCTTCCTGCATTATAGTTATTTACATTAGTTATTTCATCTGTTGTTGTAGCCTAGTTTTTATAGAATCATACTTATTCTCGAGTCTATTCGAGTTAGTGTGTTATTGGGCGGCCGACTCTAGCACATATAGCTCTTTCTTGTATATTGTTGTACATTGTGGATTGAGACATAGAGGTTTAAATTTATGGAATATCTAGATAGTGTCTTTTTATATTACAGCTTATACGTATTCGAGTCAGACCAGAGTCTGGTCGAATGCGTAGCTGGTGTGTCACGTATTCCTGGTCCTACATTTCGGGACTAGGGCATGATAATTGAGAATGCTCACCAGGTGGCTATGACGACAGTAGACAGAGTGGCTCAGATCTAGCCACAGGCAAATCAGACTCAGCATCCGAGGCCGGGCAGCATCATTGACTTCTAGAGGATGTGCCCAAGAAGTTTTGGGGTACAGAGGGGGATCCTGTATGCGGATGACTGGATAGAGCAGATTGAGGGGATTTTTCGGCTGGCAAAGATTCCAGACAGCATGCAGATAGAGGCAGCGGGCAGTCAGATGTTCGACCTTTCTTTGACGTGGTATCGCACTAATACGAGGATCGAGGCACCAGGGCTTACTTGGAAGGCTTTCAAGAGATTTTTTAAGGAGAAGTTTTTCCCAGATGTGGCTCTCAGTGCCTTGGAGAGCCAGTTTGAGGAACTCGTCCAAGGGAGCATGCTAGTGGATGAGTATGCAGCGGAGTTCTGCCGTCTGGACAGATTTGTGGAGGGCTTGAGTGAGGCAGCAAAGGCGAGAAAGTTTCACAAGGGCTT